>CM069903.1:163882029-164094529 GCA_036172215.1 Camellia granthamiana | reverse complement strand
AAAGGCTCTGAAATCTCTTGACATACTTCATTACTTAGATCCCTAGCCATTTTAGCATGTGCTGCTTCCTGAGCAAGCTTCATATTTATTTCTACCTGTGCTTCCTCTTCTTCTCGTCGTTTTTCCTGCAAGCATATATGTCAAGAAATCAACAAATGAGTCTGAAACAATGATGGAGGATAATTTAACCCATCTCCTGAGCTGAAGGATGGGAGTTTCTGTTTCCACACACCACTTTCTCTCAATTCACACTTTTTTTGGGTTCGGATATCAACTGTTTTCATTTGGAAGTTGATTTCCGAACTATCTAATTTTGTTTGAAAGTTGTGTGAACTGAGAGAAAGTGGTGTGTGAAAATAAAAGCAACTCTGAAGGATCGCCACTTCTAAGTGCCCAAAAAAGTTTATGAACTTGATGCTGTTTAGTTCTTGGGATTGCAACTACCTCTTCAGTGACTTTTGGCAAAAGTTGGAGCCACTTCTCCTCAAATTTTGCCAACAAGGTTTTTGCCATCACATGAACATCACTCTTTTCATCGTTGTTGTATTTCATTGCATTTGTAAAAACCAGCCTCACATCAGCACATATGTGTCTGACATTCTTATATCCAGTACCATCCTTGGCCTCCAATTGATTTTTTATTGTACTGAAGTCCATGGGTCTGTCAATAACCTAATATACACCATCCTAAACCATGTCAATGGAAGGAATATACAGAAATTCTAAGACCAAAAATAAAAAGAGAAATAAGAGAGAGAGAGAGAGAGAGAGAGAGAGAGAAGGAAAAAATATACAGAATCAGTAGAAATGTACAACAGCAAAGTTCAGCAACATTGGACCACAGATATATATAATCTTGTGTTTTTTGGAAAGAATTAATGAACCACAGAACAAATTTGAAAAGTACCACGCTATTTTTCTTTGTAAACTAAGCATTACTAATTTTGAAGCGTAGTAGCTCATACATCAGAGAGAGAGAGGGCGAGGACGCCGGTGACAATAAAAAAATAAACCAGAGTAGGCAGAATCTCTACCTCATAGTAGTCATGCAACCCAAGACCTTCAACATCTACAGGTTGCATAAAGGGCCATGCCCACTTGTGCTGAGTGATCTGAAAAGGAAAGCAAGGATGTGTAAGGCAAATCAACATGTAACTTACGGACTTTAAGTTAACATGCTTTTGGATAGACAATTGTCCAAATTAAAAATAAAGGCAAGGGAAGAAAAATAAATGTTTCAAAATTAGATTAAAATGTATTCTGTTTGAGCAGCTGCAGCAGCAGAATCACTCAATAACCCATAAATACAAAGAAAATAGCACAAAATTGGTGATTACCTGACGTAATATTGTGCCAAACTGGCGCATAAGTTCTTGCATTCTCTTTGCTGCAGCTGCTTCTCTATGTGCTGCTTCTTGCTGCAGCTTCTTTATGCTAGGAATGCGTTTTTCCTTATCTTTTTCCTTCGCAATTGAGCTAGCTTTAGAATTGTTTGGTTGCTTTTTACTTGTAGTCAGGTAGAACTGTTCAACTTCATTTACTCTCTGTTCAAGCTGCAAGTAAAACCATGATCCTTTACAATTCTAATTTATAACATCAACCGGTAGGCATATTCAGTTCATGCCAAATCCACCCAAACTTAAACAAGAAACAACATGCTAATAAACGCACCATCAGTTTTGATGGAAATTTACCCACTTAGCAAAGCCTTGCCCCAACCATATGGGGTGACAACTTTGATAGAGATAAATAAAGATTTGAGAAATAAACCATGATCATCAAATTCACAATCTAGAACACATGATAAATTATGTAGATTGATACTAAACATTTTCAAAAAACTTCTTGAACACCAGAATTGCTATCCAACAAGGTATAAAGTAATAGATAAAGGATGCCTAACATTGTTCACAAAGAGAGTTAAATATACCACAGATTTACTTATCAATGACACTGTCGGCTGGCGGAGTTGGAAACTGACGCTTTTAGTGAAAGTGAAAATTAGATATCATTCTTAGAACTCAAATAATAGGATTTCTAAGGGTTGATAGTTTTTCAATTAAGGTATGAAAATACTTAAAAGTAACAACTAACTACAAAATGGTTACTGTTAATGGTCACCATAATGTTGAAACTGTTGGTTGTTGTAGCAGAGCCAGTTACAAAAGGTAGGGTAGAGGACTGTTGCTGGTGATGATATGGACAACCAGAGGTGAAAATGGTGGCAACAGCAGCACGGAGGTGATGACTCTTACCTGAAATATTCTTATTTCATACTCCTCTATTTGAGTTGTCAAATTGAGATATGAATTGTGTATCATTTTTCTATTTTTCTGAATCAAGAATCATCATATTGTATGATTTTTTAACATCTTTAACATTAGGTGGAAAATTAATATAATTAAAAAAAACGCAAATATTTTGGAAGAACAAAATGTTAAGTAATGTATAATCATTAACATTACAAAAGTAAGGTTCTTAGAATTAAATATATGCGCACAACAATACTTAATACATATAAAATGCAGAGTAAAGATAAAAAGTATGACAAAAGATATAACACCTCAATACATTATCATATCCTCGAATCAAATTTACCCTCAAAATATTTCCTATTCTTAATAATTGTATAATATGTTTTTCGTAATACCTTTAATCATCATTGATGTTAAAATTTTTAATTTACAACTTTTCATATTCTCCAATAGTTTGTACATAGTCAACAACTTCAAGCTTTATCCAACGTAACTTGGTATAAATGAATAGCAAACACGTAGTAACCTTATGACCAACATGATTAAAATGGATGAACCAGGAGAAAAATACATAAAATATGGGGCCTTAAAGATAAGATGCTGGAGAACTTCTCAAATTATTGTTAAAAAAAGAAAAGAAAAGAAGTGTTAGTTTTCACATTTCAGAAATTAAACCCACCTTATCCACCTTTGTGAATATGTCATCAACACGATGCTTGAAATCCTCCAGTTCAGCTCCATTACCTCCAGCCATTCCTGGTTCTGTAGTTCTGAAATCTGGAATTGTTGCATTGACTGTTTCCATCTGCAATGCATAAGAGAATGAGTGAAATCATTGTTGTGGAAGATTACTGAATTACTGCTGAACTAATGATATCAATAGAAAACGATGAAAGATGATGAAGGGGTAAAGTGTAAATCATTACTAATATTAAGGATCCTATTAACAGACTGCAAACAAGTTGACATCAACCTCCGAAGTTGTGACAAGAAGCCAAATTTCAAAGGAATGAACTTGTCAATATTTTTCAATAAAACAATAGGGCACCAGCAATCTGTTTTCACGCCCAAAATAGCAACACCCACCATATTCATCTATCACTACATGTCTACAACCAACCACAAGATCTTCTTGATTTCCCCATAATGATAGCACTGTGCTTGATAGTTTTGCATTTTTTCCCAGCTATCATGGAGTTCCCATCTTAATGACAACACTGGAATTGACAAGAAATGGGAAAATTGTCTAGAAGATTTAATGGCATTTAACTTTTTTTGTTCTAAATAAAAAATTAACACCCAAGTCCTATGTTATGCTTGATATGCTATGTGAAATACAGTTGGCCTCTTTATCTTCTTCTAACCGATGCCGAGACACAAATAAGATTAATTAACTGTGAACAGAGATTCAATCTTGAACTCCTATAATGTGCGGGCTATGAAAGTAAAACTTTCCACATTGAAATGAAACGATCTGACTATATGTAAAGAACATATCTTCTATTCTTTCATACCTTTTTTTTATTATTTTTAATTTTCCCTTTCACCTGGATTCAGTCACTCCAACATTAACAAATTCTATAAAGGACAAAAACCTAACAATCAATTATAAATATAATGCAAGTCATGAGTTCGCTGTTACTACTTTATCACCTTGTCCATGGTTTCCTTTCCTAGTAAATGAATAATTATATATGCTGTTATACCCATTATAAAGTTGTTGAAGCTACATTAAACTTTTGCCACTATGCAGTTGTACACTGCACATCCCAAGGACAAAATTGAACAAATTGATTTTGATTTAGCATATATCATTCACAAACTGCTTAAAGTGAAATGTGCAAAACTAGAACCTCTTATTCCCTTCAAGGTAGTTCAATCAAATAAACTAATTGTTCCACTTGTTACCCTCATTTGGTTACAGAACGGGACAAAAAAAACAAAAAAGATAAAAAAAGAAAGAAGGAAAAACACTTACAAAAGATTAACATGTTGAAACAATTTCTTTCCCTTTCCCCTCCTTTGTGACAAGTTGACAACCAACTAGAGCTTCTATGTCCTAGAAAGCATGGATACAGATACGAAATACGGATACGATACGATACGATACGGATACGGCAATACTACAAAACCTAAAAAAGTAGGATACGGGTACAGCTAGAATATGTTTGTAAAAAATAAAAAATAAAAAAATTATTAGCAGTGAGTTATACATAAGCCCAAGAATGTTGAGACACCACAGTAACTTTATGATGTAAAATACTAATCTTTAAGAATTAGGTATTAATTTAAGGCAGTAGCTAGTTCAGTTTTTAAATTTTCAATAGGTCATGCTAATATTTCATTTCAATATCAAGTCTAATATGCTGATATTATAATATCAAAACAATTCACAACTTGACCCTATGCTTTTTCCTTTTGCACTAGTCAAAAATATTTTATGCAAGTTTATTTTCTTATTTATTTATTGATATTTAATTTTACTATTGTTATATTATCTTATTAATTCTTACTTCTATGTAGTTATAAGGGATATGCATGATACAATGAAAATATGTCAATTTGATGAATTCTATTACTTTAACTTACTATGTTATTTTTAAAAAAAAAACTAAGCAAAGTATTGTAAAAATATTCTATTTATCCTCGCAATTATATTATATTATGATGTTATGCAAGAAATGATACAATTCTAATTTTGTAAAAAGAGTAATATGTGACTTGGAGTATTTGATACTTCAAAATTAATTAAGAAGTATCCGATAATATGTGACTTGGAGCATCTGATACTTCAAAACTAAGTATCTGATACTTCAAAATTAATGAAAAATTAATTAAGAAGTATCCAATACTTAGTATCTGATACGTATCCATAAGTATCAAAGGAGTATTGGTATCCGATACGGATACGTCTTTCTATTTGCAGTATCCGTGCTTCATAGTCTATGTGGGTGTTTGGGAAGTTGCTATTTTAGTAGACTATTTTAGTTTTTGGCTATTTTAGTAGGCTAAAATTTTTGTGTTTGGGAAGATAGTTGGATTTTTTTATAGTTAGATGTGATGTTTGTGAGAGAAAAAGTGAAATGATTATGGATTTGATGTGACATTTTGTCTTATTGACTATTTTAGCCTATTTTGTCTTTTTGTGAGTTTTAGCCCAAAAAAAGCCCTTCCCAAACACCTCCATAATCTCTTGAAGATAACAAAACAACAAAAAAGAAAATGCTCAAATTTACTTAAAAATTAAAATAGTTTGATCTCTTAAACATTTACATTTCTTTGATCATGTTCTTTTTTAATAATAAATTTTTAGCTAAATTGAATATATATATATATGTACTATTATAAAGAGAAGGTGCAACTTGGTATTTATGTCTCATTTTTTTGGGTTTTCCCAAAGTACCCTATAGTAATTAGGTGGGTAGTTATGCTCTGAATTCAGAGGGTTTTTTTTTTGGTTCAAATCTCTCAACTTCTGATTTTATATTTTGAATTCAATCATACAGTTTATAATCTTATTTTTCTGAAATAAAATGATCATATACGCACACATAGCATGTGCCGCCACTTCTAGTATATATATATAATAATTCAACAAATTCTTCTGTATAAATGCTTTCATTCCACAACTATTTTTATTAATGTAGCAGTGATCTTAACTTAAACTTCTTTGATCCATACATAGCGTTGAACATGCTTGTAAATTCTTAAACTTCAATTTTACATACACAGATTCAATCATTTCAATCAACAACAAAAGAAACAATTAGCCCTAATCAAATTAGATCAATTACACTTAAAATCACTCACACACACATAAATATATATACATATATTTCTTTGTGTGAGGCTTTTTCACTAGAACACCTTCTCTACTACTCAAAATCATCCAAATCAACAGTAGCCTACATAATCCAAACCCCTAAAATAAAACAATTACATACATATATATATATATACGTATGTATAACTAGAGAGAGAGAGAGAGAGAGAGAACCAACCAGCAAAGAGAGTGAACGGAGACGCGGGTGGCGAAGGCGAAGGGGGTCTCTGGAAGTGTTTATAAATCGAGTCCACGAGAAGCAGTCTGGTGCAGGCGCACCTGATTATGCTCTGGACTTCGTGCCGCAGCCGATCACGAGTACGAGTTCGCCCTTCTTTGGTATTGTACTTTCATTTTATATAAATTACAAATACTGCTATCCTATGGTTTGTGATAAATAAGGAATATTCTGGTCTCACGTACTTAATTAACTCAGGGGTACACTTAATGAAATATTAATTTAATGACAATTACATCTTAAATAAAAATGATCATAATAGATATTCAGCAACATCCATAATATAATATGAAATTTTTTTTTATACACATCTTTTAAGAACAAAAAAATCTCAATGTACACCTTTTGATTTAAAAAAAAATTAAAACCTAATTTTTTCATTATTGTCATTTTACTTGAACAAACAATTCGGTTAAAATTCCTGCTCCATTTTGTTCAGTGATGAAGAACACAATAAGAAATGCAAAATTTGATTTGGAACCCTATATAACTGACTGGCATTTCAATGGGGCTTGATTCTGCTGTCACCGGTTTGTAACTATGCTGCTCGCAAAACCATCCGATCTATGCTGAGATGTAAAAGTGCATGGGAATCTTCAGAAACCAAATATTGGCACTCATACCCACCTAGCCTCAGTATTATTATTGAATCCTCACAGTATACTTGCAAATGTAGAGAGTAAAGATGGTATTTGTATAAGCTCTCAGATTTTGAAAGTTCCAAACCATCACTCACAAGACTGAAATTAAAGGTTTTATGTCAATGGAGTGCACGTAGATCCGAAAATGATAAATACAATAACAAAATGATAAATGTAATAATAAAATGGAAAGATTTCTTACTTTCAACACTATTTTGGAGGATTTACAATAGTCTTCAATGGAGGTCTTCTATGCAAGTCTTCAATGGAGGAAATTTCATTTCAGACCAAAGTCTTTTTCAAGTGCGTGGTGGGTCAATGTGGAAGTATGGTCAATCAAAAGTGTGTGAAAAGAGGGTTAGTGGTGTGTGTATAATGGTAATAAGTGAAGGGTGTAATTGTAACTTTAAATATGTGGATTGAGAATATTAATTAATAATCAAATTAATAAGTATGTGTATTGAGAAAATATGTGCCTTGAGCTAATTAGGTGTGTGGAAATAGAATTTTCCAATAAATAACTCTCTCAATTTTTTATATTTCACCCCTTATTTTTAAATCCCATAACAATATCCCTATGTTAATCAACTAATCGGTAAAATTAATGGTATAATATCAAAATAATAATATTATATGTACTAATTAGTATACTAATTGATGATATAACATAATTTAAAAAATTTTAGGTCTTTATAATTTGTATAATGAGTGAGGTCATAATTTTGAAGTAACAATGTCATAAGCATATGTTAGTACACTAATTAGTATACTAATTGGTGCGTATAGTACCACCATATCAAAAATTAGAAAAATTCTATTTCTACACACTTACTTAACTCAGTGAACATCATTTTTCAGTGCACACACTTATTAATTTAATTATTAATTATTTTTTTCAATCCACACACTAAATATTCAATTATATCCTTCAGTCATACCATTGTACACACACCACCCCAACCTTCATTCCACACATCTGTTGAGTAGACCCACTGCTATGGCTTTAGACTTGTTAAAAATTGTAGACCCACACTACTACGGTTGCAGACACACATTGAAAACCATATTCCTTCATTGAAGACCCCATCGTTACCGCCCTCAAACACAACATAAATTTGTATACATGGAAGTACGGAACCACACATAAACTAATCATCAACGAAGATCTCACCGGACGAGAATCTTATGCTCTGGCCAACGACGATATGAAGTTTCGGTAACTTAATTCCACGCCTTTGGATTTGCCGGTAGTTCTTGAGGAGTAGAGAATCGCCATTGTGTTGGGCTGAGAAATGCTAATTCGGTGAAATTTTCAAGTTCAATTCGTTATCATGGACTCGAACTCTAGCGAATGGAGAATAATTGTACGGTGGAGAAGTAAGGGGAGATTGTGAGCGATGCTGGAGGTAGCGAAGGTGATAACCGGTTTGAAAAGCTCGATTTGGCGAGAAACTTTAGATTTCGAGCTAGTTGGATTGGAAGCAAAGATGGTAACATCGAAAGACAACAGAGAGAGGTAGAGAATCGAGATTTGAACTGAGTTTGGGGAGAGAATGAAGGCGGAGTCACCGATGGAGAGTTCGATTTCATGGTGTAGAGAGGCGATTAGGGTTTTGGGACGGATCATGACTTCGGGATAGGGAATATGGCAGCGAGTGGTAGCATCAATGAGCGCAGTGGTGGTTTCTAGTGAAGATGAAGAGTTTTGGAGGAGAAGAGAAAAGACTTTATCGGTGATAGAGAGAGGGATGGGTTTGGAAGGGAGAAAAGAGTAAGGTCTGATGTTGTGATATGTTTTGGTCCCTGAGCAGAAACCACTGTTCGGATCAATAAAAGAAGAATATACATTAGGATCTAGGGTTTAGTTTTTTTTTTCCTCAAACAATGTGCATTGATATTTTTTTGTTTTTAAAATATGTGTATAGAGAATATTTAATATAATATTATGGGTGTGTTTTGATGTCTATCATGGTCATTTGCTTTAGGATCTAAATGTTATTAAAATAATATTTCATTAAGTGTGTGTACTGAAGTAAGTAAGTGTGTAAAAATAAAATTTTCCCAAAAACTACTTATTTGGAAATATCTATTTTGACTTTTAACAAAAAACATTTTTTTCCCTTTAATTTATTATTATTATTTTTCCAAAACACCCAATAAGTTTGATCATACCACCAACCCCTATTCTACTCATAGGGGTGTAAAAATGACTCGCGGGCTTGAAATCCATCCGTGGCCAGGTGTCAAGGCGCACCCATCCAAGAGTCAATACTTTGATGCCACACTTATTTGTGCCATTTGGAGAGCCAAAAACATGCCCAAGAAGTTGTTGGTGTACGTGCAAGCCAAGGCCCAAGGCATGCCATGAAGTAGCCCAGCCATAGCAGGCTACAAACTTGCTTGCCCAGCAACAACTTTAGGCCAACTTTTGGAGGGTCAAATGTAGTCTTTCGCTTTGTAAATTTTTATGTAAATACCTTAGTATTAAAAGGTGTTTTGGGTCCAAGTATTGTAATTTTTCTCTTTTTGTAGAATTTTAAAAAATCCATTATGAGTCCTCAAACATAGTAGATATTTTCTCTTGCTAATTAGGAAATGGCTTAACAAGCTATATCAAGGAGGGGGTACCCAAATGTTGAACCAAACCACTTGTGCCTTTAAAGTACCCTAACCTAGACAATGGTAAAGCAACTTTTGTAGCACTTTTAGTGCATTGTTCAACTATTATAATACATTCTTTTGATCAATGAAAAGTTAATTTCGCCTTTAAATTGTGCAAAGCTTTCTATAGTTGCTTGCTTTAATTTTAGCTTTATTGCTTGCTAAATTTGTGGCTCGTCTCCAACCTAGTGGCTCATAAACTAACTTATATTGTGGTTGCTTGTCCTTGCAAACACTTTGAGCTTTATTGGCGGGCTAGTGAAGAGAGTTAACTAGCACCACACACACTTGTTTATCTCTTGATAAGGCTTATGCACAACCGGTGTGTAACGATTGGTATCAGAACCCAGTCTATTTGGCTCTCTCTATTATTGGCTTTCTAAATGGATACTCCTGGCAATAGTCAACCCACGTAAAGAGAGAGAATTGCGCTCTTAGAGCAGCGTATGGACAATATGGATGCCTTGGCAGCTTCATTAGCCAACCTTGAGCAACGAGTTCATGATCTTGAACAAACTCATGGCCTTACTCAAGGGCAAGATTAGGAGGATGTTGTCACTGAACTCAAGCTAGAGATTGAAGATTTTAGTGGCCGGGTTGGTGTTCTTACCCGTGCCTTTGGCAATGCACCTGGTGGTGGCATGAAATTCCCTAAGGTGCGTGTGCCCAAGTCCCATGCCTACGGTAGCGCCCGAGATGCTAAGGAGTTAGACAACTTTCTCTTCGACATGGAGCAATATTTCAAAGCTGTGAAAGTTGAAGCTGAGGAGACAAAGATTTCTATGGCCACAATGTATTTGTCTAATGATGTCAAGTTGTGATGGTGGACTAAACATGATGAGATGTAACGCGACTTATGCACAATTGAGACTTGGGAGCAACTTAAGCATGAACTTAAGCTCCAATTCTTCCCTGAAAATATTGAGTATAATGCCCGTCGTGCTTTGCGGGATCTCAAGCACACCGGCACTATAAGAGATTATGTGAAACAATTCTTTGGGCTTATGCTAGATATCAAAGACATGTCAGAGAAAGACAAGCTCTTCTTCTTTCTTGAGGGATTGAAGCCATAGGCCAGAGTTGAACTTCAAAGGCAAAGAGTGCAAGATTTAGCCCATGCACAAGCAGCAGCTGAGTGCCTTATAGACTACGTCGAACCTAAGCAACGGGACAGTGGTTCCCCACACAAGAGTAGGGGAGGTGGAAAGTCTTAAGGCCATGGAAAACCTAAGAGTATAGGAGCCAACATTTTTACATCCAAAACCTATTCGGGTGGAGGACAATGGCAACAGAAGAGTTATGGTGACAAGGCAAAAACCTATAAACAGTTCTCTACAAACAAAGCAAAGGGCCCTATCTCTTGTTTTTTATTTAATGGGCCACATCGGTTATCTGAATGTCCACAAAAGCATGCCTTGAATGGTTTAGCAGCGGTGCCTGACCATGTCTCTCAACCAAGTGACGATGATAGTGAGCAAGAAAACGTGCAGTCTAGGCAAAATGGCAAGGGTTCTAAGGCAGCTGGCTCTAGAGTGAGAGCCTTTCTTTAATATAATGAATGCCATGGAGAAGAAGGCTTCTACAAGGAGGCCTAAGAAGAATGCCAAGAGTGGCAAAGTGGGCAAGCATTTGGATCCTAAACAGCTTGTGGAGTCTAAAGATGAAGGCAAATGGAAGAAACCCATGTATAGTGGGAAATCATCAGGTAAGTTAAACAAGAGTAAGTTATCCAACAAAGGTTTGATGTTTGTGAATGTAGAACTCAATGGGAAACCCCTTCATGCTTTGATTGACACATGGGCCACCCACAACTTTGTTGCCAGGACCGAAGTTGAAAGACTTGGGCTATCTTTAGGGAAGGATGGCAGTCGCATCAAGGCGGTTAACTTGGCAGCGCAACCTATCTATGGGGTTGCAAAATCTGTTCATTTGAAGGTCAACACTTGGAAATGAAGAGTAGATTTCACCGCAGTATCCATAGATGACTTCCAAGCCATCCTTGGGTTGGACTTCTTGAGAAGCAAAAAGATAGCAGTCATGCCTTAGTCTAATAGTATGTATGTTATGGGGGATAAGCCATGTCTTATTCCTGCTGTGGCCACAAACAACATCGACCGGTTTGTTTTAGTTATGCAACTCAAGAGGGGTGTTAGGCATGGTGAACAAACTTCGGTTGCCGCATTGAAGTTGAACGAAGCTCTTGAATCTACTCCTGTCCCAGCCGCAGTCAAGAAAGTCCTAAGGCAATTTGCAGATGTCATGCCTGAATAGTTGCCTAAGGAGTTGCCTCCACGCCGAGGTGTGGATCATGCTATTGAGTTGGTACCAGGGGCAAAGCCACCAGCTCGTGCACCATATAGAATGGTTATTCTTGAGTTGAATGAATTAAGGAAGCAGCTTACAGAGTTATTGGAAGCAGGCTTCATTAGGCCATCCAAGGCCTCATTTAGTGCACCTGTCTTATTCCAAAAGAAGCATGATGGTATTCTCCACTTATGTGTGGATTATTGGGCACTTAACAAGCTGACCATCAAGAACAAGTATTCCCTTCTCCTAATTGCTGATTCATTTGATCAATTAAGCAAAACGAGGTATTTTACAAAGTTAAATCTTCGATCGGGGTACTATCAAGTAAGAATTGCCGAGGGGGACGAGCCCAAAACTACATGTGTTACTTACTATGGTTCCTATGAGTTCCTAGTCATGCCATTTGGCTTGACCAATGCCCCAATAACATTTTTGCACCATGATGAATGAAGTTTTTCAAGAGTACTTAGACCAATTCGTGGTAGTATACTTGGACGACATTGTGATCTATAGCTCCACTTTAGAAGAGCACATGGAACATCTCAGGAAAACACTGTCCAAGTTGAGAGAGCACAAGCTTTATGTCAAGCTAGAGAAGTGTTCTTTTGCCCAAGAGAGGATTAAGTTCCTAGGGCACATTGTTAAGTATGGATGCATCAAAATGGACCAAGAGAAAGTCAAGGTTATTCAAGAGTGGCAGCCACCCACTAATGTCTCAGAGTTGCGGCCATTCCTTGGGTTGGCTAATTATTATTGCAAGTTTGTTGAAGGCTACTTAAGACTAGCTTCTCTATTGACAGAGTTACTAAATAAGGGCAAGCCATATGTTTGGGCGGAAGAGTGTCACCAAGCCTTTCAAGCCTTGAAAGAAACTATGTCTAAAGACCCTGTTCTTGCTCTACCTAACTTCAGTAAAGCTTTTGAGATACAAACTGATGTATCTGATTTTGCTTTGGGTGGTGCACTTTTGCAGGATGGTCACCTAATTGCCTATGAGAGTAGGAAGCTCAATGATGCCGAGCGGAGATATCCAGCTCATGAGAAAGAGTTACTTGCAGTAGTGCATTGTCTGCGGACTTGGAGGCACTACATCTTGGGTTCACTGTTTGTTGTAAGGACTGGCAACACGGTGGTTAGCCATTTCTTAACACTGCCTAAGCTAAGCGCACGACAAGCATGGTGGCAAGAGAAGTTGGCAAAGTTTGATTTTGCCTTAGAATACAAGGCTGGTGCCAACAACCATGTTGCCGATACACTAAGTAAGAATGCGAAGCTTGCCGTGTGCCATCATGTATGTTCACTTACTTCTATTTTAACCAGCATCAAGGAGAAAATCAAGGCTCATCTAAACAAGGATGCTATGGTAGAGAATCTTACGAACCTTGTCAAAATGGGCAAGACTCGCCAATTTTGGGTGCAAAATGGACTACTAATGACAACAGGCAATCGCATCTTTGTACCCACGGCTGGTGATTTAAGAAAGACACTTCTTAGGAAGTGCCATGATACACGTTGGACAGGACATCCAGGTTGGGAGCGAACATTGGCCGTGGTGAAGCAAGGATATTATTGGCCTCATATGCGTGATGGTGTGGAAGAATATGTCCGCACTTGTCTCACTTGCCAGCAAGATAAGGTTGAGCATAAGAAGAAAACAGGCTTGCTTGAACCTTTGCCCGTGCCTAAACATCTGTGGGAAAGTGTATCACTTGACTTTATCACTGGATTGCCTAAAGTGGGAGACATCGAGACTATCTTGACTATTGTGGACCGGTTCTCCAAGTATGCCACCTTTGTAGCTGCCCCAAAGTATGTTTCAGTGAAGGAGACTGCCCAACTCTTCTTCAAGCACATTGTTAAATATTGGGGTGTGCCTAAAAGTATTGTTAGTGACCAAGATTCACGTTTCGTTGGCAACTTTTGGACGAAGTTATTCAAGCTTCTTAGGTCATAACTTAATACTTCATCAAGCTACCATCCGGAGACAAAAGGGCAAACTGAACGTTTCAACTATATGCTCGATGAGTATTTGCGTCACTTTGTTAATGCTAACCAACGAAATTGGGTGCAACTTCTTGATGTAACACAATTATGCTTCAACTCTTAAAAGAGTAGCTCTACGGGCAAAAGTGCTTTTGAGATAGTGAATAGATAACAACCATTATTACCCCACACAGTGGATGGACCTTATAAAGGAAAGTCATCCAGGGCTTACCAATTTGCTAAGGAATGGAAGAGAAACCATGACATTACTCGTGCCTATATTGAAAAAGTAACTAAAATGAAGAAATGGACTGATGAAAAGAGAAGACCACTTGAGTTTAGAGTTGGGGATCAAGTTCTTGTAAAACTCAACCCTGAGCAACGCAAGTTCATAAGGGGAAGAGACAAAAGGCTAATGCGCAAGTATAAGGGACCGGTAACCATTCGGAAGAGAATTGGCAAGTGTGCTTACAAGATAGATGCTCCATCTTGGCTGAAAGTGCACCCGATTTTTCATGTGAGTTATTTGAAGCCTTACTATCCAGACAAGGAAGATCCGACCTGAAATAAGTTGAAACACCAAACCATCACAGCCAAAGCAGGAAAAAAGTCTGTTGAATCTATCTTGGCTAATCGAGTGAAAATGGTTTCCAAGAAGAAACAAAGGCAATACTTGGTGAAATGGAGAGGCCTTGGAGATAAAGAAATCAGTTAGGAACGGGAGGCAGACTTGTCGGCTTTTCAAGGCGAGATTGATGCTTATTGGGTAAAGTCGTCGAGGGCGTTGATTGTTCAAGTGGGAGAGACTGTTAAGGTGCGCCCATCCAAAGGTCAACACCTTGATGCCACACTCATTTGTACCCTTTGGAGAGCCAAAAACATGCCTAAGAAGTTATTGGTGCAAGTGCAAGCCAAAGCCCAAGGCATGCCATGAAGCAGCCCAGCCACAGCAGGCCACAGACTTGCTTACCCAGCAGCAACTTTAGGCCAACTTTTAAAGGGTCAAATGTAGTTTTTGCCTTGTAAATTTTTATGTAAATACCTTAGTATTAAAAGTGTTTTGGGTCTAAGTATTGTAATTTTTCTCTTTTTGTAGAATTTTTAAAAATCCATTATGACTCCTCAAACATTGTGGATGTTTTCTTTTACCAACTAGGAAATGACTTAACAAGCTATATTAAAGAGGGGGTACCCAAGTGTTGAACCAAACCACTTGTGCCTTTCAAATACCCTAACCTAGCCAATGATAAAACAACTTTTATAGCACTTTTGGTGCATTGTTCAACTATTGAGATGCCTTCTTTTGATCAATGAAAAGTTTATTTCACCTTTAAATTGTGCAAAGCTTTCTATAGTTGCTTGCTTTAATTTTAGCTTGTTGTTTGCTAAATTTGTGGCTTGTCTCCGACCTAGTGGCTCATAAACTAACTTACATTGTGGTTGCTTGTCCTTGCAAACACTTTGAGCTTTATTGACGGGCTAGTGAAAAGAGTAAACTAGCGCCACACACACTTGCTTATCTCTTGACAAGGCTTCTGCACAGCCGGTGTGTGACACCAGGTGTAACAACCCCAACCTATGATTAACGTTAATCCGTGATTTAATATGCCTAATAAGTTATTAAGACCAGATTTTGAATTAATTGCATATATGTTGCATAATTTGTGATTTTATCTGTTCATCGTAGACACATCTGTTTGAATTTCTGTTTTATTCTGTAAATCGAAGGCCTTATCGGGTATCCAATCACGAAATTGGCTTGATATATGTGCTATTTGGAATTTTTGGAACATTATGGTAGGCTCAATTGAAATTCGATTCATAACGATTAAATTTGATTAATTTAATACCCATTTGATTAGTTTTAATAAACCAACATTAATGAAGCCTATATAAGGCACCTATTGCCTCCACTCATCTTTCTTCCCTTTATTCAACACACTCTTGAGCCTATACACACACACAACTGTGAGAGTGAGAGAAGAGGGAGAGATTGGAGTCAATTTAAAGCCAAGCTAGCAAGAATTAAAGGAATTGAGGAGAATTTAAGAGTTACAACTTCAACACTTGTGAACTCAAGCCTCTAGATAAGAATTTTATCCTTAAACCTTGAAATCTAGACTATAATGCATGAACTTAAGAGAATTATGTTGATTTATGCAAGAACTGAGTTAGAACTTGGGAATTATAAGTCATTCCATGCATGCATGTCCATATCATGAAGTTTTAAAGTTCTTTTTATGAGAAATCTCACATGTATGTTCATATTTTGGTTGTAATCTAAGAATTCACCATGGTTTTGAGTTGAATATTTCATTTAGTCATGTTTTGGGAAGCTATGAACTCAAATTATGCATGCATGTCATATTTATATCATGTTCCTACACTTTAAGCTGAATTTTGCTCAATTAGCAAGCCATTGGGCCATGATTTCTTGTAATGATCTTTAATTCATGTTGTTTTGAGAGTTTTCATGTATTTTCTCAAGTTTTAGCCCAGAAAAATCAAGTTTTGGTGCTTAAAGATTAAGTTTTGAACTTGGAGATCAAATCTAGAAATTTCAGAATTTGTATCTATGCTCGAGTGCAGGAATCCACGCTCGAGCGACCACTCTCAATGCGTGAACTTCCACTCGAGCGACCTGAAGTACGCTTGAGCGTAAAATGCAAGCCCTCAGAAGTTCTTGTGTTTGTAGCACGCTCGAGCGACAAAAGTCACGCTCGAGCGAGGGTCTGAGTCTCACGCTCGAGCGAGGACCGAACGTTCGTCGAGCGTGAAAAACAAGCAACCAGTACTTTTTCAAAATTTACAGATCGCTCGAGCGAAGGGAGTTACGCTCGAGCGGACCCTCACATTCTGCATACCCATTCTATTTTCAGCAAGTTTTGAAAAATATTTTTAAGTGCATTTCTGCATCCTCATTCCATCCTAAGCATTCCTAGGCCATGATTAAGACACCATAATGAGGTTAATGAAGTAGAAACACACCAAAACAAGAAGGGACTAAGTTATCATTTCCGGGTGTGTAATTCAGTAGACGTTCGTTTTATAACTGTGTAGGTCACGCGCCACAAGGAAGTTGAATTGTCTACTTACAGCATCTGTTATCTGTGAGTAATAACTTAGAAAAGTTATGTTCAAGTTAAATTATTTTCGGTATATGAAATAAGATCTGTTGAATGAAATGTCATGTTTTATACTATGAATGATTGTCCAACAATAACAAGCATTTATGACATTATGCTATGATTCAAGTATGTTACAAGTTCTCGGTACCGGAGGTTCCTTATGGAACTGACAAGTTATCTGTACCTGGCTGGAGGTTTCTAGGTGGAACTGACAAGTTTACAAGTTTCCAGTCCGGAGGTTTCTTTATGGAACTGACAAGTTATCCTTACTCGGCTGGAGGTTCTTCTATAGAACTGACAAGTACGATTTAAGATTCTCTGTATGTGTTCTGTTAGTGCTAGCGGATGTACCATGTAAGATTTAGCATGAATCTCTGATCTCTGTATACATGTTCAGAATGAGAATACGAATGTGAACTTCGGTTTCAGACATAGTTATGGGACATCATTCATTTACCCCTTTACTCTATTATTATTCACTGGGCCACCGTTCACTAGTTATTTATTATGTATGTAGGTGAGCAGGCTCGAGATCAGGCTTAAGATGATGCCTGAAGCATTTTTGTGTTTGTCAACCACCTTTTGTGCCTCACGAGGAGGTTCCAGATCAAGTCATGTTTTGTGGCTGTGTTAATGTGAATGTATAAGACTGTTCCTTTTACTCTATGAACAAGTTTTCCTTTTATATGTACATGAGGTGACATGTAAATACTGTACCTATGACGTCATTCGTATGTTTATAAAAGTTAAGATTATCAGTCCCATGTATGTTTGCACAGCTCGATGGACTATGTATATTTTTCTTTTATGTATTTACTTTCGCAACCCCTAATTATAAGTCTAATTGTTAAGAGGCCTTCGGTAATCCAAGGATTACTGGTCGGTTACGACTCTAAACCTATAGGGGCGTGTTTGGGTCGTGATATCAGGCCAAGCCCGAGCCCGAGCCCAGCCCAAATGGCCAGACTCGTAAGCCCTATTCGAAGCCTAACCTGCCACTCGATCCAAGTTGTAACGCCCCAAATAATAATACAAATAATCCATTCCATAAGATCTATGAACATAATAAAGTGACATACTTCATTTATCAGAGTTTCTATTACAAAAAGGATATTACATGCATTATATATTCATAAACATTCATTCTAAATCTATAGCATGTAACACAAGTTAATAATAACAAAATAAATGCCCTAGGGGCTTACATCTTTCCAAGATATCACTTGGTTACGACAAAAGATAGAGTCCTAAGCTCTATACATATAAAGCCCTCGGCTTGAATAAACATTTAAACATCAATATAACAAAATAGAGCCTTCAGCCCTTAGTCCTCCCAAGCTATGTCCTTAGAGGAAGCATATCACCAGTACTTGAAAATGGTTTCCCAAGTAGGGTGAACCAACGCCCAGTAGAGATAAACTAACACAATATATGAGATTTCACTAAGATATAACTGTCAAATAAATGTTCAATATTCATGACCAACTTACATTCTTTCCATGACTACTCATAACAGATGACCACATCTCAATCCATTTCCATTAATTCATTACAAGTTAATCCATTAACCAAATTTATTGTTATCTAATCAACCAAAATGAGACTACAACTCAGTGGTTCACCATTTGACACAACCATTACTCAAACACTTCTATTTTGCTATTTACGAAAATTTTCATCCGAGGGAATCAACACCCATATATACACAAGATTTCGGGACTTTCACCCTAGACACTCCGGGCAGCTTAATTTTAAATGAAGTCCATCCCCTATCTCCTCCCAAACAATAGAGTACATCTCCTTTCTCCTCCCAAATAATCATACATATACAATGTATTAAAAACATCATCATATACAATGACTGCCCGCAACACATGTTCAATGTTTCAATCATATCTTCATATTCAATGACACAATGTAAAAAATAAGTTTCAATTTATCTAATCCTCATGCAAGTTCTACAACAATCATAGCCATACTCTACCAATAGCCCAAAACAGATATTTCTAGACAGATATAAAATTTTTATAATAGATAATTTATCAAATTTCCATAGGTGAGTGATTTAACAAATCTAACTACACCATTCATTCATACATCCTTCCAATTTCACATTTCTCATATCAATTTCATTATTTATACCAAATAATTATTTAACTCATATTAGGGCAAATTCTTCCCCTTTTCAAATATTAACCCAAAGGCTAAATTTCACCATTTTAACACTAGAGAATCTCATATATAAGCCTCATAGTCATTTTGTAAAACCAACATGGAAAACCCCTTTTTCAAATTAGAATCCAAACCCTAACTTTATCCAAAACCTCACAAATCCCACTATTTATACATAATAACGAATACCTAGGTTAAAAACCATATTAAGGTGTAGAATATTCCTACCTCAAGTGTAGAAGCCCAAAGAAGAAGATGAGAAACTTTGAAAGTGACGAAATCAACTTCCAACTGGATGACAATGGAGTCCTCAAGATGCTCTACCCTTCTTCCAAAGGCACTAGGGTGAAGAGATCAAAAGATCTTGATCAAAATGTAGAGAGAGGGTGGATTTTAGAGAAATGGAGAGTTGGATTAGGGTTTTGGAGTGAAAGACATCAAAAAGTGATATAAAAATATGTTGCTGCGAACTGATATAGGCGAGGCTTGCTCGAGTAAAGGTGTTGTCACTCGAGCGACTAGACACAACAAGTGACTTCGCTCGAGTGCAAAATGCGTCGCTCGAGCGCAGAATACATACCTTCATAAGTTTTACAAACGCACACCCACGCTCAAGCACAATAAGCCTCGCTCGAGCGAAGACCTTAACCTTGCTAGAAATTCTGCGTCCGAGCAAAATACTGAGAGCACTCAAAACTCGCTCGAGTGCAAGAAGTCTCGCTTGAGCGAAGAAGCAATTTTTCTGGGCATCAACAACTTGAACAACTAGCAACTAACCTGTTCCAAACACGCCCAACATATTCCAAAACTCAAATTCAAAGAGTTAACGGAGGGAAAACAAGACATGGATACAATATTAAACCACGAAACCCGAGCCTGGAATATAACAAAGGTCGAGGCAAAACTGGGATCGCTATAACCTTCCCCCCTTAAAGAATTTCATTCCCGAAATTTAAATAGTGTTTCAAAACCATGTTTAGCAAATTTCAAAATGATTACAATTCACTTTTCATCACCATGACCTGCCTACCGGTCATTCAATCCCTTCACAAGAGAACAAATCCACAATATATAACTCAACATTTATAACCAATATGCATCCTCCGAAATCTAACCAATTTCAATACGTATATTTTATATTTTCAAAACATATTCAATGTTTATGATAGATTTGCATTTCCAAAACTTAAAGAACATATACAATGTTCAAATTAAACTTGCGTTTCTGAAACATATTCAACATATACAATGCCTTTATAATTCATGAACAAAACTAAAATCTCAACATATACTCAAACGTTAACAAATAAGTCCGGATACTTCTCTTGGACTTCCAATTCACGCTCCCAAGTTACTTCCTCAACCCCATGATGTTTCCATAATACTTTAACCAAGGGAATTGTCTTGCCTCGTAAGACTTGGTCCCGTCTATCCAAGACTCTCACCGGTCTCTCCTCATACGAGGCATCCTCATCTATCTCTAAGTTGGTCCAATCCAATACATGCGATGGATCCGGCTCGTACTTCCGAAGCATGCTAATATAAAACACGTCATGCATTTTAGAAAGTTGTGGCCGTAACGCCAAATGATAGGCAACCTTCCAAATCTGCTCAAGTATCTCAAAAGGGCCAATAAACCAAGGGGATAACTTCCTACTCTTCCCAAACCTTATAAGACCCCACCTAGGTGATATCTTCAAAAAGACATGATCACCCACCTCAAAAAACAAGGGTTTCCTCCTGCGATCAGCATAACTCTTTTGGCGACTCTAGGCTGTAACTAACCTCTTATGGATAAGTGCAACTTTCTCCGTCGTTTCCTAAACTAACTCTGGACCCAACAGAAGTGCATCACCCACTTTGGCCCAACACACTGGAGATCTACACGGTCGGCCATACAAGGCCTTAAATGGTGCCATGCCAATACTCGATTGGAAGCTATTATTGTAGGCAAACTCCACTAAGGTTAAGTGTCTCTCCCACGACCCTTTAAAATCAAGAACACAGCCTCAAAGCATATCTTCAAGGATCTAAATAGTGCACTCGGACTGCCTGTCAGTCTGAAGATGGTACACAATACTAAAAGTCAATCTAGTGCCCTAGGCACTCTGCAAGCTCTGCCACAACTGAGCTGTAAAACGCGGATCTCTATCCGAAATAATCGTCACAGGGACCCCGTGCAATCTCACTATGTCTCTAATATACAAGTCGACAAGATAGTCTACCGAATCACTTACGCGCATAGAAATAAAGTGCGCCGACTTGGTCAGTCGATCAACTACCACCCAAATGGCATCACTACCCCGTTGAGTCCTCGGAAGGCTCACAATAAAATCCATTGTGACATGCTTCCACTTCCACTCAACTATAGGCAAGGATTGTAACAAACTCGCTGGCCTCTGATGCTCGGCCTTCACTTGCTGGTAAGTGAAACACTTCGATACAAACACGGCCACATCCTTCTTCATACCTCTCCACTAAAACTGGCGACTAATATCACAATACATCTTCGTGCCTACCGAATGCACCGCAAGGCGTGAATGGTGAAACTCTCGAAGTACTTCCTCTCGGTAAGACTCCGTGTCACGACCCAAACCCGGTATCCAAAGGCTCGGCGTCGTAACAAGATAAAAATAAAATAATTCAGATAATTCTGAAGTCACAACGTAAGCGGATAAATTAAATAAATTAAAATAAATAACTGGGTACCAACTGTTTATTTAAAAGGAAATAAAACATACTTTACTTGAACTTCATTGTATTGCAAGAGTCTAATAATAAAAGATAGAAAACAAAATAACATAGCGATTCATTTTCCATCTTGATCCCGCTAAACCTCGTCACTTGAAAGGGGTAACAGCTATAAGCACATAGCAGAGTGAGAAATATCATACTATGAGTGTGGGGGCACAAAATGGCCATGGATATTTATTTAAGCTAAAACATTAACATAAATTGAGTTAAGTTGAATACACAAATTAATTAAGTGCCAGAAATTGAAATAATCACTATAACCACGGTACATCACTAAAGTAACAATCACTACAGAGGTCAATGGATCCATGACAACACTGGACCACAAAGTGGTCAAACACTAGCCAATGGTTATTTAAGTCCCCCAAGGCATGGGACTCCCGTGGTGGTACTTACAAAACATAATTATATATAAGGTCATAGCCAAATATTCTTTAAAAGTAAAACAAACATATCTATAGGTTTCCTTTTAAACAAATAGGGTTCAGAAATAAAACTACGTAACAGAAACCTTTATAAAATATAACTTTTATTAATATACTAATAAAACATAACTTGTGTAAAATAGATTTTGGTAAGTCAAAATATACGTAAAATACATTTTGGTAACTCAAGGTATAATATAACTCACCTTAAATTAATTTCTTTATTCCTTCTTTTCCACCACTCAATATTTTCACTCGTGCCGTCCTCTTTTCTACTCTCTATTTATTTATTTTTTTCCGTTGCTTTAACATACCAATCTTCTCTATTTATAGGAAAGAAATTATTGGGTAACAAGCTACGGAGAGTTCTGTAAATTGACGCGTGTAAGTCTCCGGTCCACCCTTATCTCTTTATTCATTAACTTGTTTGATTTTATCTTTTTTTTTTCTTTGACCATTGACTTATTTTGACCATTTTACTAATTTAAAAGTTATTACCTTCTTTGGTAATTCGTGATGACTCCTAAAATTATGTATGGCTATAAGTTAGGTTCATGTCTAAAAATCTCACTTCTCAACTATAAAACCTCACTTACCACTTACTAAAATATTTAATGTATGGTGTTTCACAACGTATTTTCTTAACAATAAAATTCCCAATTTCCTAAATTTCTTATTATTATTTTTTATTTTTTATTTTTTATTTTAATTTTTGAGTTCTATTTATTGTAATGTTAAATTTAAAACATTCGGGTGTCACACTTCGGCACGAACAAACTGTCACGGTATCTCACACTCTGGTCGAGATACATAGTCAAGCCCTTCTTTACCTTCCCATTGGAGATCTGCTCCTGGAGGGATTCTACCTCAAAGTCATCCCTCTGCGTTTCTAACACTCGGTTCACAAGTGTAGGTTGTGCAACTATTGAAAATAAGACTGCAGACTCACCAGACTCACCCAGATGCAAGTCAAATTCACCAAAAGTACCTAATATCTCCCATTCTCGGATGGCAATACAAGCCACACTACTGATAGATTTTTTAATCAAGGTGTCGGCCACAACATTGGCCTTTCCCGGATAGTAATGCAACTCAAAATCATAATCCTCTATGAACTCATCCACATTCTCTGCTTCAAATTTAAGTCCTTCTGTGTAAATAGATACTTCAGACTCTTATGATCAAAAAACACCTCAAATCTCTCACCATACAGATAGTGCCTCCATATCTTTAAGGCGAATATCACTGCTACTAACTCTAAATCATGAGTAGGGTAGTTCCCCTCGTGGGTTTTTAACTGCTGTGAGCCATAGGCTACTACCTCCCTCTCTTGCATCAATACACAACCCAAACCTTCCCATGAGGCATCACAGTACACTGAATAGCCCAAACCCCTCTCTGGAATAATCAAGACTGGAGCAGTGGTAAGTCTAACCTTAAGCTCCTGGAACGACTCTTCACAAGTCTCACTCCACATAAATTTGACCCTTTTTCTCATCAATCTAGTCAGAGGCGAAGCTAATCTGGAAAAATCTTTCACAAACCGGCAGTAGTACCTGACCAACCTCAAGAAACTACGGATCTCGAAAGCATTCTTTGGCTATGCCCAATTTTGCACTACCGCAATTTTGGATGAATTTACAGTCACCCCTTCTCCGGATACCACATGGCCTAAGAACTTAATTTTCTCTAGCCAGAACTTACACTTCCCAAACTTAGCATACAACTTATGGGTTCTAAGCAACTCAAGCACCACTCGCAAGTGTTCTTCGTGCTCTTCCTCAGAGGGTGAGTAAATCAGGATGTCGTTCACAAAGACGACCACAAAACGGTCTAAGAACTCTCGGAAGATTCGGTTCATCAAATCCATAAATACAGCCGGTGCATTGGTTAGCCCAAAAGGCATCACAAGAAACTCATAATGGCCATACCGTGTACGAAATGCCGTCTGCGGGATATCCTCTTCCCTTACCCTCAATTGATGGTAACCTGATCTCAAGTCTATCTTAGAGAAACAACGAGACCTTTTTAACTGATCAAACAGGTCATCTATACGAGGTATTGGATACTTGTTCTTAACCATAACCTGGTTCAACTTCCGGTAATCAATACAAAGTCTCAATGCTCCATCTTTCTTTTTAGCAAAGAGAGCCGGTGTACCCCAAGGTGAAGTACTAGGGCGAATAAAACCCTTATTTAATAATTCCTGAAGTTGAATCTTCAACTCACTCAACTCAGCTGGTACAAACCTATACGGTGCCATAGAAATCGGTGTCGTGCCAGACACTAGATCAATAGAGAACTCGATCTCTCGGTGAGGTGGTAAACTAATAAGATCCTCGGGAAAGACATCCAAATACTCACAAACCACTCTTGGTAACTCAACTTGAACTTAATCACACTCACTACTCTGAAAGCTAGCAAGAAGACAACTAAGCTCATTTCGCCCTCGCGGATCATATACTGGTGATAAAACTCTATCCACCTGGTCTCCCAAGAAATAAAAGCAATCGCCGCTCGAGGCACATACAGTAACCCTCTGACGGTAGCAATCTATAACAACCCGGTATGACGATAACCAGTCCATACCCAAGATAACATCAAAACTAGTCATATCAAGTAAAACAAATGCAAATAGAAGTTGACGACCGGCGACCTCTATGTCATAACCCCGATACCCCTGTTTCAGAATAACCTCACCACCAATAGGTGACTCTACACAAATAAAAGATGTTAACTGTGCCAACTCCAACCCCAAAACTGATTCAAATGTAGAAGATATAAAGGAATGGGATGCACCCGTATCAATCAATACACTAGCAACTGAATTGTAAAACAAGAAGGTACCTCTCACAACAGATGGAGTTGGTACAAGGCCTGGCGCGGTAACAGCATAAACACACCCTATTGGCCTCTGATCTACCTGCTCACCCCTCGGAGCATAAGACTGCTGCACTGACTGAGCCGAAAAGGCTCCCTGATTGGCCCTCGAGGCCTGTGCTAACTGTGCTGGCTGGTGATTCTGTGTTTACCTCGAACCAGACGCACTAGGTGTGCCACTTAACTATGGACAAAACCTCCTCAAGTGCCCCGCCTGCCCACACTGATAACAAGTGAGCGGTTAGCCTCTACCCTGACTCTGGCCTTGAGAACGAGTTGAAGATGAAGCTGCTCGCTGCCCTCCTCCATTCTGCGGGCAAGCTAGAGACTTGTGGCCCAACTGACCACATTTAAAACAGGTGATGTCTCCCTGACCACCTCTCATAGAACCCAAACTCAGCACTGGAAAGGTAGACCTCAAATGTGCTCCCTGGGACTGCTAGGGATTAGAACCCCCTGCCTCTTACTGTCCCCATATCCATCCTGACTCCTCCTAGAGCCTTTCATCATCTCCTCCTCTGCATGCATGATAGTCTCAAGATGGGCTGCAGCCTCCACAAGGCATCCATAGTACTTAATCATGGACCCGACCATCCTAAACATGAGTCCGGTCCTCAATTTCTTCTCAAACTCCAAACACCGACGCTCCTCGGTTGCCATTTCACGGGCTAAGCTAACCATGGCCTATTGGCCTACTGGCTTGACCACATTGGCCTGACCAACTCCTTTATCTTGCGTCGGAATCTCGTCCGATATAGGCATCTCATGCATCCTAGGCTTGCCACGCCTATCGCCATGACCACGTCCTGACATCCTAATGAAGGTAACAAAAGATATTAGCACATTTACAAATGTGCCGAAGCTAATTCACTCACGTCCCTATACGATGGACAACTGCAATTCACTCTACATAAGCACATAATCATATAAATACATACGAATTTCCTTCCTAGATAGTGACTGTCCCGCGGCGTTGCTAAAGTTCCAATTAGAAACAGCAGTGATCATGTGCTCTTCTAATAGGACTTCCAAAAACTCGTAAACCCAGTCAACATCTTAGGAACTAAATTTCATATCCATATAATAACATAAGCATGTTATCATATAAGCACATAACATCCATACTTAAGCCTCTAAGAAGCGAGACAAACCCATTGTGGTATTAACCACTTCCCACGTACCCAAAGTATTCAACCCCGGTACGCTCTGATACCAAGTTGTAACGGCCCAAATAATAATACAAATTTTCCATTCCATAAGATCTATGAACATAACAAAGTGACAAACTTCATTCATCAGAGTTTCTATTACAAAAAGGATATTACATTCATAAACATTCATTCTGAATCTATAGCATGTAATACAAGTTAATAATAACAAAATAAATGCCCTAAGGGCTTACATCTTTCCAGGATATCACTTGATTACGACAAAAGATAGAGTCCTAAGCTCTATACATGTAAAGCTCTCGGCTTGAATTAACATTTAAACATCAATATAACAAAATAGAGCCTTCGGCCCTCAGTCCTTTCAAGCTATGTCCTTAGAGGAAGCATATCACCAGTACTTGAAAATGGTTTCCCAAGTAGGCTGAGCTAACGCTCAGTAGAGATAAACTAACACAATATATGAGGTTTGACTAAGATATAACTGTCAGATAAATGTTCAAAATTCTTGACCAACTTACATTCTTCCCACGACTACTCATAATGGATGACCACATTTCAATCCATTTCCATTCATTCATTTCAAGTTAATCCATTAACCAAATTTATTGTTATCTAATCAACCAAAATGAGACTACAATTCAGTGGTTCACCATTTGACACAACCATTACTCAAACACTTCTATTTTGCTATTTACCAGATTTTTCATCTGAGGGAATCGGCACCCATATATACATAAGATTTCGGGACTTTCACCCTAGACACTTCGCCCAACTTAATTTTAAATGAAGTCCATCCCCTATCTCCTTCCAAACAATGGAGTACATCTCATTTCTCCTCCCAAACAATCATACATATACAATGTATTAAAAACATCATCATATACAATGATTGTTCGTAACACATGTTCAATGTTTCAATCATATCCTCATATTCAATGACACAATGTAAAAGATAAGTTTCAATTTACCTAATCCTCATGCAAGTTCTACAACAATCATAGCCATATTCCATCGATAGCCCAAAACAGATATTTCTAAACAGATATGAAATCTTTATAATAGATAATTTATCAAATTTTCATAGGTGAGTGATTTAACAAATCCAACTACACCATTCATTCATACGTCCTCCCAATTTCACATTTCCCATATCAATTTCATTATTTATATTAAATAATTATTTAACTCATATTAGGGCAAATTTTTTCTTTTTTCAAATATCAACCCAAAGGCTAAATTTCACAATTTTAACATTGGAGAATCTCATATACAAGCCCCATAGTCATTTTGTAAAACCAACATGGAAAACCCCTCTTTCAAATTAGAATCCAAACCCTAACTTTACCTAAAACCTCCCAAATCTCAACATTTATACATAACAACGAATACCTAAGTTAAAAACCATATTAAGGTGTAGAATATCCCTACCTCAAGTGTAGAAGCCCAAAGAAGAAGATGAGAAACTTCAAAAGTGACGAAATCAACTTCCAACCGGATGAAAATGGAGTCCTCAAGATGCTCTACCCTTCTTCCAAAGACACTAGGGTGAAGAGATCAAAAGATCTTGGTCAAAATATAGAGAGAGAGTGGATTTTAAAGTGAGGGAGAGTCGGATTAGGTTTTTGGAGTGAAAAGGCATCAAAAAGTGATATAAAAATATGCTGCTGCAAACTGATATATGCAAGGCTTGCTTGAGTGAAGGAGTTGTCGCTTGAGCAACTAGACACAACAAGTGACCTCGCTCGAGTGCAAGATGCGTCGCTTGAGCGCAGAATATATACCTTCAGAAGTTTTACAGATGCACACCCTCGCCCGAGCGAAGACCTCAACTTTCCTAGAAATTTTGCGTCCGGGCAAAATACTTAGAGCACTCAAAACTCGCTCGAGTGCAAGAAGTCTCGTTCAAGTGAAGAAGCAATTTTTCTAGGCATCAACAACTTGAACAACTAGTAACTAACCTGTTCTGAACACGCCAAACATATTCCAAAACTCAAATTGAAAAAGTTAAAGGAAGGAAAACAAAACATGGATACAATATTAAACTATGAAACCCGAGCCTGGAATATAACAAAGGTCGGGTCAAAACTGGGATCGCTATACAAGCTTATTCTAAGACTCGGTTCGTGGCCCAATTCGCCCGGCCCACCTGATGCCTAACATTATTTTTAAGCTATTTTGGTGAGAAAAAAAAAATTAAATATTTGTCAGGTCCGGCCTATGCCCGATGTCTGGATTTCCCTTAAGCTTGGGTCTGGGCCAAGATTTCACGCGAGTGGGTCGACCCAGGCCGATATAATTTTTGATGGGAACCCGCGAGATCCAATGACGGGTTGATCTGGGCCTAGATCAGGCTAGCTCAGGCCAAAATTACACCTCTGTCTACCCACAACTCCATACTCACACCATTATTCGTTTCTCTACTCAATCGTATAATGATTAACAACCTCTCAGTATATTTTCCATCCAATCGCAACCACTTCATATCATTTACCCACATTGCCAAATTTTAACAAAATCAAAACATAGGCCACAACTATCTGATTGTCAATTTATATATTCAACTAGGGAAGTAATCAGTTCAATACGATCGGTACCTAGGTGAAATTTTTCACCGAACCAATAATATCGATTTTATTATTTTGAACACCGATACAGACCGCTTCTCTTATTAAAAAGCATCAATTGGAATGGTTCGATTCAGTGCGGTTTAATCGATTTACGACCTTTCAAATTTAAGCCACTTTTTAACATAGTAACTAATCTATGTAAAAACATTGAATTAGCCATTTGTCCACCACTTAAAACATATCAAATCCATCAATTTAATAAATACTTTTCAATTCCTAAATTTAGAAAAATATAAACAAAAAAATAAATAAATACTAAGGTTTCAAAAATAGTGAGTTAGAATTAAGATTATATATAATAAGGGTTTACTAACTTAAAATATAAGGATGATAATGTTAATTAATTTAGGTTAATAATTTATTATACTTATTAATATCATTATATTATTTTATTATATTATACATATTACATATATTGGAACGGTTGGTTTTGATTTAGTTTGGTGCACAAGGTGAGTGAATCGATACCGAATTGAAAATCGAAAAAATCAAATTAAAAAATTGCATAGACATTCTTGTTAAAAAATAGACCAAATATGACTTGTTTAGTCCAATTCAGTCGGTTTGGTCAATTTTTTCGATTTTTCTTACATTCCTATATTCAACAATCCTATTTTGATATCAAACCATCCTTATATTCTTGATATTTTTCTAAAATATGAAGAGATAGAGATAGATTTTTTAAAATATAAAAACTCATCAATAACAACCATAACACAACATTGCAACTTAGCTATTTTAGTTGATTTTTTGATTTTTTTACTATTTTATGAGATAAAAAATAAATAAATTGTGTTTTGAATGATTTGTGCTTATTATTATTATTATTTATTTATTTATAGTTAAAGTAGATTATTGTAAGAGAAAATAAATGATTGATTGAGTATAATATGTAATATTTTATCTTTATTGACTATTTTAAACCCAATTTAAATTTCCAAACAGGGCCATAATATCTCATTAGTACTAATGTAGCATATAATAGACTGTGTGCTGTTTTGAAAAGTTGGTAAAAAGTTAATTTTTTAACTTTTTTAGTCTATTTTGTTTTTTTATAAATAAAAAATGTGAGAGGTGATACGACAAAAAATAAATAAAAAAAGGGAGTTTTTTTCAGTAAATCCATTATCTAAGAGTGTTGTTCCATAAAACCCATCGTGTTTTATAATATTCCATTAGGTCCATTTTATACAGAAAGACCAAAAAATCCCTGAACAAAACACGCGCCTCTCTCTCTCTCTCTCTTTGAATCTAATAACCGTCTCTCTTCCCCTCTCTATTCTTGCGCAGGAAATCACGCACAGTACCTCTACAGTCCAGAAATCGAAATCCATATTCCACATCGCCTCAACTCCCACAAAACTGTATTCCTTCCATCGTAGCATCGGCGCATCGTCTCATCATCTTCTCCGTCGTCCCTACGCCGAGAAGACTGTCTTCGTTCCATTGTCACATCGTCTTATCATCTTCTTCGTCGTTCGTACGCCCAGAAGACTGTATACGTTCCTTCGTCGCATCGTCCCTTTGTCTCAACATCTTTTTCGTCGAAATGGGCACAAAATGTAAGCATTCTACTCATTCGTGTATTTAAACCCTAAACCTCTTTATCAACAACCATCATTGTGAACTTTGACGAATATCCCCTTTTCGTATGCATACAATATATAGGAGTCCATATTGTTCATACCCTGACATTTATTTTGAACCCCTCCATCATAATCCTTAATTTTATTGATTTTTGCAGTCAAAAACATTACAGTTGCCATCACATTGAGTTAAAAATGTTTGGGTAATCAGGTAGTAATGGTGTTGTTGTTTTATGCTGTGAACATTGTTGTGGATTGAAAATGTTTGGCCGATCCTGTTGTTGTTCTTGTTGTTGAAAGATGTGAACATTCACATTGCCTGAAAATTTTAGGAGAATCAGATATTATTGGTCCTTTTGTTATTGGCTGTGAACATTCACATTGCCTGAAAATTTTAGGAGAGTCAGATATTATTGGTGCTGTTGTTCTATGCTGTCAACATTCACATTGCCTGGAAATTTTAGGAGAGTCAGATTTTGTTGGTGCTGTTGTTCTAGGCTGTGAACATTCACATTGCCTGAACATTTTAGTTCAGTCAGATATTGTTGGTGCTTTCGCTCTAGGCTGTGAACATTGTCATTGCCTGAACATTTTAGGAGAGTCAAATATTATTGGTGCTGTTATTCTAGGCTGTGAACAATCACATTGCCTGAACATTTTAGTACAATCAGATATTATTGGTCCTTTTGTTATTGGCTGTGAACATTCACATTGCCTGAAAATTTTAGGAGAGTCAGATATTATTGGTGCTGTTGTTCTATGTTGTCAACATTCACATTGCCTGGAAATTTTAGGAGAGTCAGATATTGTTGGTGCTGTTGTTCTACGCTGTGCACATTCACATTGCCTGAACATTTTAGTTCAATCAGATATTGTTGGTGCTTTCGTTCTAGGCTGTGAACATTGTCATTGCCTGAACATTTTAGGAGAGTCAAATATTATTGGTGCTGTTATCCTAGGCTGTGAACAATCACATTGCCTGAACATTTTAGTTCAATCAGATATTGTTCGTGCTTTTGCTCTAGGCTGTGAACATTCACATTGCCTGAACATTTAAGGAGAGTCAGATATTATTGGTGCTGCTGTTCTATCCTGTCAACATTCACATTGCCTGAAAATTTTAGGACAATCAGATATTATTGGTGCTGTTCTTCTATGCTGTGAACATTTACATGGATTGAAAATATTAGGCCAATGAATAGGGATATTTAGATTTTTTTCCCCCTATTGTGAATGTTTGCCTTGTTCGTATTCTTGATTGTTAATGGTGATCCAATAAGTTGATCCGTCATTTTATATGTTCGTGTTAACATCCACATGTTCTTCAATGGTGTTCATGGTTGTATAAAAATACATTGTTTTCCACACAGTGACACAATATGTACATTGTGTTTGTGCTGACACAGTCAACATGATGTGAATGTTCACAACCAGACACAAACTCTGGGTATTCACACCCACGCACACAACTGTGAACATGCACATCAGTGGAAATGCTGTGAATGTTCACATCTGTTCCACTACGCTAATCACATGAGCCTTGACTTAATTTTTTTAAAATGCTCCATTTTGCAGATGTTGCACAAAAGAAAACCGCAAAGAGAAAGAGAGATGAGTACCATGTGAAGGAAGAAACCCCACAAACAAATACTAGCACCAACGTCAACATGCGCAATGTGAACTACAGATCTAATATGACCGGACTGGTCAAATTCATGAAAACCACCAAGTTCACACAAGCACAGGTTCAGTGCCTTCAACAAACACCTTTTTGGAATTTGCTTGATGCATTAAGAAATAATCAGATTGACCTTGACAAATGCATGAAGTATGATGACGTCGTTGTGCATGTACTACAAATGTACAAAGCTTCAAAGGATGCGTTCTACATTGGGGAGAAGAAGATGAACATACACAACAACGACATCAAGCTGATTTTCGGTGTGGACTGTTGCAGCAAGCCGATGGACATATCGTATGGTGCGAAACCAAAGACTGGCATTGTAAACAAAATATGCAAAAATGTCAGCCGGTTGACTTCAAAATGGATACGCACCCTTTTGACCGAGGCGTTGAAAGGCAAAAAGAAAGCTGACAACGAAGAAGTTGCCCGACTGGTGTGCATGTATGCTTGCCAGAAGCTTTTTTTCTCAACAAGCGGAGAGACAATAGGATAGGGCTACTACACACATATGGTCCCATTGGAAACCATGCGAGAATATGACTGGGCCAAGCAAATTAGAACAACGTTGACATCGTCCATTTCCCAAAATGACAAAAATCCAGCAAAAGTCACCGGCTGTGTCATGTTATTGATGGTAAGTACCCATGTTGTCAAATAATAACATTGACATGTCCTTCAGTGTTGTTCATGTAAGCAAACTGTGAACATTCACATATGTACCACTGATGTGAATGTCCATAGGCAATTACATTTCACAGATGTGAATGTCCACATTTGAATCAGTGATGTGAATGTTCACATTCACTCATACTGCACTGCTGTGAATGTTCACAACAGTGCCACAGATGTGAATGTTCACATCTGAATCACTGTTGTGAATGTCCACATTCACTCATATATACTACTGTGAATGTTCACAACACAGCCACATCACATATGTTTCACAGATGTGAATGTTCACATCTGAACCACTGATGTGAATGTTCACATTCACTCATAACATACTACTGCGAATGTTCACAACAGTGCCACATCACTTATGTTTCACAGATGTGAATGTTCACATCTGAACCACTGATGTGAATGATCACATTCACTCATGACATTACTATGCAAATGCTAAATAACAATGTGTTTGTTGTTTTACTGAAGTATTGGTTGTGTGAGCACACAACCATCCTACAACCTCACAAACCCAATGCTTTTCCTCGCTGTGTGGATCTGACTGCTTTACAGAAGAAGATGAAAAACCACCTCTTTAGCTGATTTGGGTTTTTAATGAGGTAGTGCCTTCAACTACTAATCAAAACATTCACATTATAACACCACGCAAATATATACGTTACGTAACCTTCTTTTTCCATTGTCAGGTTAATGCCGGTGAACTCTTTGCAATCCCAACAGAATTACAAAAGTTCAAGCATAAAACATTGAAGGTGGAGCCTGAAATTTATGAACCAGCCACAACATCTCCCAACCTGTTTGACATCAAGGGAGAACAACACAATGGCAGCAACTCCGACTTTTCTGGGGATGGGGGTCGAGCTACAGGATAGTGATTGAGGACATTCACATTCCATTTAGCCGCCAACATTATGACAGAGCTATTGTAAATACTAGACACAAACCAACCTGATTTGATTGACATGCTTATCAAAGAAAATCGGAAGGCTTGGGGCGTCATAAGGCAATGGGAAGCGAAGTTCAAACACTTTCAATTTTCATGGGAGTTAAGGGCAAGAGTCATAGCTGATCTTGAACATAAATTGTTCAACCAGTCCAGCCCACCCAACATAAACACCGAAATAAAGAAGTGCCTGGAACAAAAGGATTGAAGAAATCAAACGCTTAACGCAGCTGGTCATCGACTTAGAATGCGATAAAACAATTCTTCAAGATCTTTACGATGACCAGTCAGTCCACATTGTCACACAGGCTGTGGCAGAAAAGCAACCCCCTAGCCCAATGCAACACAATATCAGCCCACCTTCTAGGGTCAAGCGTATAAAGGAAAAAGATCGCAAAGAACATCGCTTGCCTGACTTCCAATACCCAGACTTACCGGGCCAAAAGCAACCCCATCCAGTCGAAATGGTTGAAGATGTGGAGAAACCCCCACCAGCGAAGCAGCCAAAAAAATTATCCTTGACCAACAAGTTCAAAGTGTGGAGCAAGATGTCCAAACAAGACAAACAAAAGGTCCAAGCTTTACAAAAAAGTGGAGGCGATGAGTAAGTGACTGTACAAACATCTAACGTTAACATTCACATTCCGTAATTGTCTGTATTCATCACTGTGTTTAATTTTTTTGGTTTGTTCAGATTTGTGCAATGTAAATATTCACATTGGTTTGTTCATAATGCACAGGTTGCTGGTGTGGAAAGGAGATTCAAAGGCTACACATGTGTATTTTGATGACATTGTCAACCTTATCAAGGAGGAATCAATACACAGCAATGTATGCCATTGCAAACATAATTAACTCTTCATGCATATGCACACACAGACACACACACACTGACAGCCACAAATCTATATAATATGACCCCATGTTTGTGCAGCTCATAGATGCATATGCTGAACTGTTGCATGAACAACAAGAGGTGGTCAACCCAACTTCGGATGAAGCGTCATTCATCTTCACGAACATGTGTTTGGTAAAGTCTATCATTCCATTATTTGTAATGTGAAACTTCACAGTCCATTAATTACTTGTCCAATGTGTACAGAAAGTGATACGAGAGTACCATCCTCGCAAAAGGAGTAAACACATTGATGCACATGTCAAGAACTACCAAGGAGAGAGATACCTACTATTCCCATTGCATCATGAGTACCACTGGACGATAGTTGTGTATGATGCTAAAGACAATTTGTGGAGGCATTACAACTCATTGCGCCCAAGAACAGGCATACATGACCCGCATATCGACCAAGCACAGGAAGTTGTAAGTGGCTATTTTTGAACACAAATATGACTTGTTCTCATGCGTTAAATGACTGTACACAAACATATGTTTGTTGGTGCCTAATTTGAAATTCCATACACAGAGGAAGTACATTGAGCATGTTGTGAGCGTTATTGGCGAGTCATCAACGCTATACACTAAGCTAGCAGCCCAAAATCCAGCACAACCAATCAAAAGTGTTAATGTCTGTCCTCAGCAAGGCGACAACTCGTAAGACTAACTACATTTTTTACAAATCCTCCATAACCATTATGCAAATATTCATGTCAACTGCTAATCAAAACCATTTCTTTTTCACAGAGTGGACTGCGGACCTGCAGTATGTTACATCATGCGGGCGCACATATTCCATGAAGAAATTGTGGGCAGCCTCACTAGTTCAGAATGGTGTGGACTACGAGATTTGTTAGTGCATAGTTTTTTGAATCATAAGAAATCAGAGTTTCATTAAAACCTATAGGTGGGGGGTGTCCACCTACAAACTGACCAACACTCGATATGAATGTTAATATGGAATGCATTGACATTTTGACACAACAACTGATTGTAAAACAGTGATACAACATCTGTTAATGGGAAAAAGCCAGCTGCGAATTTTGAACTACTTTTGGTGTTGTTATGTTTTATAGATGTGAATGTTCACAGTTGCACCACTAATGTGAATGTTCACATTCACTTACGATATCCATACTGCTATGTTGTTATGAGTGTAATTCATGCAAATGTTTGAACCTGATTGTTCTATAATACACATACTTTGTGCAGGAGTGTACACTTGGTCTACATGACATAATTATGGATCACTTACACATGTGTGAACATTCACATTTGTTCTTGCTTATAACAGTTGTAAATGTCATTCATCTCTGCCAAATATGAACATGCACTTCTAATATTCATATGCACTAATATTTACAGATGTAAATGTTCACAGTTGCAACACTGATGTGAATGTTCATAGTCACATATTATATTCGTAATGCTGTGTTGTGATGAGCATATTTTTTGTGATGGTTTGAACCCAATTGTTCTATAGTACACATTTTTCCTGCAGGAATGTCTATGTGACATAATTACGGATCACGTACACACGTGTGAATATTCACATTTGTTGTTGTTCATAACAGTTGTGAATGTTTTGTCATTCTCTGCCAAATTTGAACATTCACTTATGATATTCATATGCACTAATGTTTGACAGATTTGAATGTTCACAGTTGCAACACTGATGTGAATGTTCACACTAACTTATGATATTCATAATGCCGTATTGTGATGAGCATAATTGATGCGCTTTTTGGAACCTGATTTTTATGTAATACACATACTTTGTGCAGGAATGTACACATTGTTTGAATGAAATCATTACGGACAACATACACAGGTGTGAATATTCACATTTCTTTTCATTCATAACAGTTGTGCATGTTCACACCAAGTCAATCTTTATGCATGTGACAGTTCACATCACAGCTTATATTCATGTCACCATTGACAACAATAAGGTAAAAAAGTTCAACCCATGTGCAAGTTTCCACATAATATGATTCTTTTACGTAAGTGTGAATGTCCACATCATGTATTTATCATTACAACTTTAACAAAATTAGTTTCATACACAAAAAGAAAATGAAAAAGCACAAATGAAATACTAAGTTTGCCAAACCATTATTTTGCTTGCAACACAACACAATCTTATTTCAAAAATGAATATAAGAATCCAATGTAAAACACACCGTTGAAATGAAAAATGTACATCCTATATCGGCTCCTTGCATGACTTTCGATTATGGCTCCCCAGCTTATCACATCTCCCGCACCTTATTTGCTTAAGTTTCTCACCCCTTGATGGGATCCTATTTTTTTTCGGCCTTCCAGGTGGTCTTTTCACAGTTGGCGGGTATATAGTGAAGTCCATGGGATCAAAAGGCGGCTTATCCACCGATGATATAGGGAATATGGCACCCGAATACGCTGCACGATATGTCTGTACATGAAAGTAATGTTCCACACAATCATTGAGATTGTAGCAGCTCTTCTGAATGGCAACAACAGCATGGTCACATGGGAATCCGTTGATTTGCCATTTGAAGCACGAACATGTACGCCTCGCAACATCAACAGTAACAAATGGTATCGAATGAACTTCAAACACATCCTCATTGGCTTTGCTAACTTGCCAAGACCTGCTGTCATTGAACGAATCCATAAGCCTTGTTTCGAATGTAGGACAAATAAGCTCATTCCATTTGTTTGCTTGGTCACGCCGTGCAGACATTTGCCGCATTAACTGAGTACGAATTGTGTCCACCATTTGAGTGATTGGAAGATTACGTGCTTCTTTAATCCAGTTATTAAATGACTCCGCCGCATTGGAAGTCATCTCCCCATAACGCATGCCCCTGCACAATATCACAAACATCTTACAATATGAAATTTAACATGTCTGAATATTCACGCTGACTGATGTGAACCTTAACATCATTCGCAATGAACATTAACATCAACTTAAACGATAGACAGATGTGAACATTAGCATCAACTTCAATGATAGCATGATGTGAATGTTAACAACAACAACTTATGACAACAGATGTGAACATCCACATCATTCAAATCAGTCATCATTATCAGATGTGAACATTCACATCATTGACATTGAACATGAAACACAATTTTCAGATTTTTACAATTCTAAACTGAAAATTCACATCGCTACCATTCTAAACTTGACAAATGTAACACTTTATGAAACTATTATTACCTGAAGTATGAATTTGCCCAGTGCTCAGGTGCCAAGTCCTTGAAAAAATCATGTGCTCGTTGTTTACCCTCCTCTTTTAATTTTGCAAGCTTTTCATGGAACCCTACCACAGTTGGCTCGTAAGCACAATCATCCAAACTACTTACTAGGTGATCCCTGAATCCATTATCAATTCCTTTCATCCGGTCTCTTAAATTGCTCTTCAAGTGTTGTAAGCAATAACCGTGATGAGCCGATGGGAACACCTTCGGCAGAGCTTCTAACAAACCAAGATTACGATCCGAAATAAACGTAATCTGGCGCTTACCATCAACAACCTTCCCAAGTTCATGCAAGAACCACGACCAATTCACCATGGTCTCCGAATCAACAATGGCAAATGCAACAAGAAACAGACCTACAACACAACACCAATACGCAACTGTTCACAATATAAACGAAACAGGTCATGTGAATGTTCATATCTACATTGCACTATTACTATTGTTATTTCTGGATTCAAGTTCGTAACCATCAATGATGTGAACATTCACATTAGCGACCTTTAACAATTCATTTCTGATTGTTGCGTCAGTCATAATGTGAACATTCACAGTACTATTCATTAATGGATCAACTGACAGTAGTATACACTCATTTGAATGTGAATGTTCACGTTACTGTCATTAACAGACACAGATGTATAATAATGTGAATGGATCAGTGTATAATAATGTGAATGTTGACATTACTGTCATTAGAAGACAAAGATGTGAACATTCACATCAGTGCATACTAATGTCAATGTTCACATTACTTATAATTTCTCAATCACTCATTTGTCCACACTATGCATGCCAATGTGAATATTGACATGAATATACAAGTAAAAAAAAGACTAACCATTGTTTCCGTCTTTCGCCGTTGCCGCAAGTAACTGATCTTTGTACTTTCCTTTGAGGAATGTTCCATCCAAGAATAATAAAGGCCGACAAGAATTGAACCCAGAAATACACGCAGCAAATGACACAAAGAAACGGCAAAACTGTTGACTACTCGCATCATAGTCAATATTAACATAACTCCCTGGATTGTACCGCATCACAGCATCCGAATACCACCGCAGCTGGTCAAATGATAATGAGTGATCTCCACGAATACCAGCCTTTGCTTTCTCCACACCCAACCATACGACATGGTAACTAACATCTAGCCCATAATCCCTCTTCAAAATAGTCACCACATCACACGGCCGAGTCAACGGCTTGTCCCTCACAATTTCAGATATGATACTCGACACCAAATCCGAACTAACTCGCGGATTCTTCGATGTTCGGACATCCGTACCACAAGTATGCACATCACTAAAACTCTTGATGTAGAAAAAATCATTTGCTCGTTGTGCTCTACAATGTATAGCCCACAAGCAGCCCCTCTCCTCCCGCATCGCGCACACAGCAGTAACTCTTGTTGTTTCGTTCTTCACGTATGTAAACTGAAACCCACATTGGATGGCATACTTACACAAAACGTCACGAAATTCTTGTGCACCTCCAACAAACCGTTGTCCCACATGCGTAATACCATTTGCCCAAGGGGCTGACAACAACACCTTCTCCTTATGGTAGCAAAATCTCCGTAGTGCATCAACTTCTTCCTCAACCCCCACACGCACCAATCCCAAACTACTTGACTGACCAATATCACTTTTCAACTCAACCACAACTTCTACATGTTGTACCCCCATTGATTTAGCAAGCAGTAACATGTTCTGAAATTCTTCTTCATTCTCCAAATCACACCTATTAATCCCAGGTAATTTACAAAACAATGAAATAGAACCAGCAGACAACTCCCCCCATTTTTCACACAAACAGCCTACCAAACGCGAATAACACAATGCGCGGGCAACATTTATTACAGTGGTACTACAACCATATGTACACACCAACATCATAAAGCTATCCATCTCCTGTAAAAACAAAACAATACAACAATTAACAATAATCCAAACCGATATGAATATTCACATTGTGTGAAAATTAGAAGCATACAAGTACAGTTCAAGTGTTAAATTCAACAACCATCATTGAACAAGATGTGAATATTCACACCCATACAAAAGCCTCATTAAGCAAACATCAAAGTAAAAGTGAGAACATCCACATTCTTCACATGATATGAACACGATGTAAACATTTACATTGACACATATACTCTGAATTATAGAAGATCCACATTTATCACTAATCTCATGACCTCCCCTCCAAAGGACTATGATGTAAACATTCACATTGATTTATATACTCTCCATTATATCACTCACACAGAGCCTTCTTAAGCAAAACTTAAAGTAAAATGCAAACATCGACATTCTTCACGTAATACTAACAGGATGTAAACATTCACATTATTCCACACACTCTGAATTATAGAATATCCACATTCATCACTAATCTGATGACCTCCCCTCCACAGGACCACGATGTAAACATTCACATTGATCCATATACTCTCAATTATATCACTCACACAGAGCCTCATTAAACAAAACTTAAAGTAAAATGCAAACATTGACATCCTTCACGTAATACTAACACGATGTAAACATTCATATTGTTCCACATACTGTGAATTATAGAGGATCCACATTCATCACTAATCTGATGACCTCCCCTCCACATGACCACGATGTAAACATTCACATTGATCCATATACTCACAATTATATTACTCAGACAAAGCCTCATTAAACAAACATCAAAGTAAAATGCAAACATCGACATTCTTCACGTAATACTAACATGATGTAAACATTCACATTGTTCAATATACTCTGAATTATATCACTCACACAGAGCCTCATTATGCATACATCAAAGTAAAATGAATATTATAACATTCAACATATATCTGAATGACCTCCCCTCCAATGACCACGTATGCTGCATGTAATTGAAAAAACAGAGCATCCAATCCATATCAATCCAAGAACAAAGCATCTGATCCATCCTACAAATTAAAACAAAAAGTGAACATGTATTCATAACCAAAATGATACTAACCTTAATCATGCAATCCTACAGTCGTCCAGAAACTCAAAAACAACTGCTTTGAGGCAGTTATACTCCAGAAAATGACAGAACCGAACACCTTCAAAATCGTCCTCTTCACTTGAAAATCACCATACCAGACTACAACAGCAACAATCGAACCCTAGCACATCAAAGCCTCAGAACGATAGAATGACAGCATGCAAGATAGAAACGTATTGATTTGAATTAGAAATATAGAAATTGCCAAAACTGAATCATGAAATCACAGGAACGTGTGTTACGTATTAACACAGTGTATATATATATATAAGGGCATAATAGTCCATGTATAAATATAAAATTAGAAAAATGGACTTTATGGAATAAGAAGGAAACTATATGGGACTCATTGGGTTATAATTTTTCTTTGTGGACTTATTGGGATAAAACATCTCTAGATGGGATTTATCAATAAAAATCCCATAAAAAAACTAAAAATTAACCTTTTTTTTGGATCTCCTAAAAGACTCCTAATCCAAAATGGATAAAAAGTTAAAAATTAACTACCACCAACCCCCAACCCGCCGGCCCCCCCCCCTTTTTTTTTTTTTTTTGTGAAACTTTCCAAAAGACCCCTGTATGTAGTTAACCGCGTTGAGGATGAGCTGCTCTTTGTGTTTTTTGTCATTATTAATGATTCGAGTGTACAAAAAAGGAATTACCACAGGGTTGTCAATGGACCCAAATCTAACCCGGATAGTCCGATCCGTCTGTATAGATCCGAATTTGATTACCTGATTAATCCGAATCTGCATAACCCCGAAATTAAACGAAACGGATTCGGTTCAACCCGATCCGATTACTTTGCTTCACCTGGAATACACAGGTGCAATCGGCCTGCGATTTCACCGTCAAATCCATTGTCGGCGACGGAGCTTCTTCTCCGGACTCGACAAAATAAGCACAAATCTAGATTTTATTTCGCAATTGGCCTCCTACTATTTCTTTATTATATGCATTCTCTCTTCATCTCCCTGCAACTCTTTATCTCTCTCTCAAGATATATGTATGTACATATTTCTTCATACATATATAAAATATACGCACACCCAGATCTGGATTCCAGATATGGATTTTCCAATCGTGATGAAGATGAAAGCAATGATTACCGGATGATGTTTTCATTGCAAGCAATGGGTACCAGATTTAACCAATGAACTAAGGTGAAGAGGCTTGGATCCGATTACTTTTGCTTCTTTTGAATCGTTGTTGGAACAGGAAGGTTTACACACACATACACAAAAGCGGATCGGATCGGAATTATGGATCAAGTATCCATATAATTCGGATTCGGACTGGGATTGCTTCTTATAACCAGATTCGGATTCACATGTAATCGGATTCTGTCAAATTTGACCCGAATGCAACCCATTTTGAGACCATACAGGGCGAATGAATCAGTCTTAATTTTTAGGGTTAATTACACTTTACCCTCTTCTACTTTGATTCGAAAACACAAACCTTCTTATGCTATGTTTGATTTTGAAATTTGAGGAGGGGTTTATAACACTGCGTTTGGATTGAGGGATTTGGAGAGAAAAGAAAAGAAATAGAGAGAAATGTATTTCTCTTCCTTGTTTGGTTATCTTAAGTGGAGAGAAATGGGGAGAAATAGAAAGAAATGGAGAGAAACTCATTTCTCTCATAACCCTTATTTTCAATCTTCCCAAAAGTGGAGAGATTGGGAGAGAAAAGAAACCCACAAATGTTTATATTTTCATAATACCAATTTTACCCCTATCAAAATAAAAGAAATAAAATCATTGAAAATATAAAAAGGCTATTTTGGTAATATAACATAAAATAATTTCTTTTCTTTTCTCTTAATGAAATCTAACCAAACAAGAAGGAGAGAAATCACAATCATTTCTTTTCTTTTATTTCTTACTTATCCAAACAAAAAGGAGAGAAATTACAATCATTTCTTTTCTTTTCTTTTCTCTTATTACTTAAGTAATCATTTCTTTTATTTTCTCTCCTAAGTTACCAAAAGAAAATAAGCGTAAAATTAGATAAAATATAAATATATTTTATTCACATTTTATTTTATTTTATTTCTTCTCAAATCTCTTAACCAACCCAATATTAAGGTTTAGAAATCTACGCATAATCCCCGTTAGTATGGGGTGAAGTAAATTTCAACTCTCTTAACAGTTTTTACAAAATGTCACTATTACTCTTATTTTGTCTAGTTTTCTTTTGTATGACACCAGTATTATAGTCCTAAACTTTCTTTTTTGCCTATTTCCTTTCTTTCGTCGTTTATTTTCTGTGTCTTCCTCTTTATTCTTCTTCTCATTTTCTTTTCTTCCATTCCTTTCCTTCTTAGTCTTCACTACTCTTGCTTGATGCAGCAACTTTTGTGCTACCTTGACACACATACACCCATCTCCTCTTTTTCTCTTTTCTTTCTTCTCGGCGTTCTTTTTTTCTCCCTTCTTTTATTTTCTTTTCTTCTACTACACAGCAAAGCAACTCCATGTTGCTACTGCTGTTGTTGCAACAGTCCTTCCCCCTTCTTCACCACTGCAGTGGCCAACCAACTCCCTATGCCCCTTCCTCCTATCACCATGCACCGACTCCACTTGCCGGTGGTGTCAAGCTCTTTTATGGTTGATTGTAGGCGATGGTACTTCGGTAAAACATTAACGAGGTTTGGTTGAGAAATATGGAAAGGAATTTGGAAAGAGAAAGAGAAAATTTAGATAAAATGTGAATAAAATATACCCATATTTCACAATTTCACACACTTTTTGTCTTTTTATTTTTAAATTCCTCTCCAAATTTCCTAACTAAATACAACGTAATTGCTTGTAGCAAAGAAACAATTGATGGATGGTTTCGTTATATATATATACATATATTTAAGAGTGTATGTATGTGTCCGTGGTTTTAATTTGTAAAAACCTTTTGATTCTAATAGGCAACATGGTTTGAATTTTGTTTAAGTTTCGGACGACGAACTGAATTTTCCTGTAATGTGGCTTTTGCTGAAGTTATATTTCGTGAGAAAAAAAATGATAGAGACAATGGGTGTTTACTAGGGAAAAATACTTTTTGAATTGATCCTTTCAGCTAAAAAATTGTGCTGGCCATGAGGTGGGGAGTGAAGAAAGTAGAGAGAGAGAGAGAAAAAAAAGAAGGAAAAAGAAACAAAAAAGCGAAAAATCTGTTGACAGTCGTGTTCCTTGGTACACAAACATATATATATATATATATATATAAGAATTGCTTAACAGTTTGAGATTCGTCTTTTTTTTTTTGTCATTTTATTTTAAATAATTTAGGCCTATATATTGGGTGAAGTTTTTTCGTAATTACGCAAACATTCTTTGTCAATTATGTAACAGGTTTTTTCGTAATTACGTAAATATTCTTAGTCAATTATGAAACATAAATATTTTATTTTTTAACAAATTACAAATACACCATATAGTTTCTTAAAATATAAATCGGTCCTATAATATTAAAAATTACAATTATCGTTTGTTATAAATTTTAATTTAACACAATATTCAGGGGAAAAAAAACTATTCTCCTATGCAATAATAAATTATCCAAATTGTTTATTAAAAAATATTTCTCATATCATAAAAAATTGTTAATTGACTAAATGATTTATTTGTTAACAAAATTCTTAACTGAAAAATATTTTCGTATCATTAATTTTTTTAATTTATTTAATGATTTACTTATTAATAAAATTGGTCATTTGTTATGCGAGTATGATTTATGTATTAATAAAATTAGTCATTTATATATATATATATATATATATGTATTTTCTTTTGCTTCTTTATTAGTTCAATTAATTATTTTAGTATTTTTTTTATATGAGAGAATTATCTTAGCATTTGTTTTATATTTATCTGTTGAGAAAAGTTAAGCACCATAAATTTTTTTATTATAAATTTGGATGAAATATTAAAGACTCATAAATTCGCTCAAAATGATATGGTAATAGAATTGGAATCTACATGATTAAGTGTATAACAAATCAAAAAATAGTATATATAATACCACATAATTCTACACTACAAGAAAATGCAGCATTGGCGACCAAAATTTTGATTTTCGTCGCTAAAAGTAGTGCAAATGGCGACTAAATTCAGTTTTGTCGCCAAACGTGAGAACTTTTGCCGACTAAAGCAGTTTGGTCGCCGAAAGTAGGCCTTTTAGCGACTAAAAGTCACTTTAGTCGCCGAATATAGCTGTTTTACCGACTGAAAAAAATTTAGTAGCTAAATGGCACGGTTTTTGGCGACTAAAAGCATTTAGTAGCCAAAACTATACGTTTTGGCGACTAAAAATTAATTTAGTCGCCGAATGTAGCTGTTTTACCGACAAACAAACTTTTGGTAGCTGAAACTGGACAAAAGGCGACTAAAACTGAGTTTAGTCGGCAAAAGTGGAGCTTTTGGCGACTAAAAATCAGTTTAGTCGCCGAAAGTTGTTTTTTGGGCCGAAATTAATTTATTTAGCGACAAAAACAGCATTTCGTAGCCAAAAAACACAGAATTGGCGACTAAAATTCATATTTAGTCGCCAAAAGTGCTCCCCTATCTTTTTTAATAAATACTTTATTTTTTACATAAAATATATTAAATAAAAATAATTATTTATATATATATTGTTTTCTATTAATATCGATCAATATATTATATAAATAATATATATTGCATTTAAAATCATGTGATGTTCATGTGGCGCAGTGGGGAGAGTGTTGCTAAATGTGTACAGTGAACAGTGACTGGGACGTTCACAGTTCGAAACCTGGGAGTAGCAGAGCCGAATTCTTTTTTTTTTTGGAAAAATGCTTTTGGCGACTAAACTATTTCGTCGCCAAATGTGTTGGTTTCAGCGACTAATGAGTTTGGTCGGCGATTGATGACCTATTGGCGACTAAAATGGTTGTCGCTAAATGTAAAATTTGAAAAACTGGGAATGAGCATTGGCGACCAAAAGTTTGGTCGCTGAATACCTACCTTTTTCCCGACTAAACCGTTTTTAGTCGCCAAAACCTTGCGCGACCAGGTATTCCCGACAAAACTGGCGACGAAAAAAATTAGTCGGGGAAGGTATAAAACCTACTTTTGGCGACGAAAAACTGGACCTTTGGCGACTAATACTTTAGTCGCCAATTGTGATTTTTCTTGTAGTGCTATCATATATCTAATGATTTATTTTATTCAATTTTATAGAATAATATTTTTATTTTTAAAAAATTATCAAAATACAAAACTTAAGCATCACAGGCTTTTTAAAACTAGTATATACATGTAAGAAATAATGATAGAGAGATGGTTGATGGCAATTAGTTTTTTTTTTTATCACTTAAATTACATCATAAAAGCTACTGAATAAATGAAGCATCAGATAAAATACAGAGAAGATCAGAAATTAGAGATCCTTCAATCCAAACCCTCAAGTCATCCGTTGCACTATTTCTTTCATATCGGTAAGAAAATATTAGGAAAAGACTTTCAGAGAGCATAGAGGTTGTTGAGATATTGGTGGGTGAGAAGATGGAATAAAAGAGAATAAATAAAAAAAGGGCATTGAAGTAATTTTAAGCACTTAAATTTGTTTCACAATATTAAGTTAACGACTTCTGTCAATTTTACACTCTACTTCAAGAGGTTGTTTGGGGTGTCGTGAATAAATGTACTTTTTGTCTTTTTAAACTAAAAAGTTGAGGAAAAAAATATGGATGTTTGGGTTAATTTTTTGACTTTTTATGAAAAAATGTGTATTAAAAAATTGTATAAAGAAGTATGTAGGAGAAGATTGGAGATGAGTGAATGACAGCTGTGTATAATCTGCCAGGCGAATTCATGCAATAAATTATTGGATACTTTTCGGGCATTGCAGTGGACTGTTTTGTTCGGCCCGTGGGGGTCATCACAGGTCCCATTTTGATAATTTGAACCGTTCAATGTGTAGAACTCGTCGAACACTATATGCCTATAAAAAATCACGTTGATCGGATATCGATAGCTATCTGATCAGATTTATTTTTTTCAATCGTTAATTATAATAACATCCATTTTTTCATACAAAACTGATTTGATCATGTAGTTATTGATATCCGATCAATGTGATTTTTTACGGACATATAGTACTCAACGAGTTCTACACATTAAACGGTTCAGATTATCAAAATGGGATCTGTGATAGGCCCCCACTGGCTGAACAACAGTGTGTCAAAATTGCCCCAAACTGTCCTACTGTTCCGTCCCAACGCTGCACAGCCGAAAAGTAGGAATGATTGTTGAGTTGTATGAATTTGTGAAAAATTAATTTTTTAATATTTTTCTTAATGAATAGTGATAACTTTTTAACTTTTTGAGTAATTTTTTGACTTTTTATTTTTTTTTAGGCTATGTCAAACCAGCCCCAAATCATGAGGGTGTTAAGTATATATTTTTATACCACAGGAAGTTAATGTGCTTGAAGACCAATCACCAAACGTGCTTCCCAATCGTGTAGGTAAACCATACAAGGTTTGGAATTGTAATGGGAATATTTGAAAGGTTTGAGTCGATGCGGTGACTAAGATTTAGGTCTTATTTAGGAATAAGTTATTTTAATAATTTTTTAATTTTTTATAAAAAGATGTGCAGAAAAATAAGGAGAGTGATATAATAATTTATAGTGACTTTTTAAATTTTTGATTAAAATAATTATCCCACAAGCAAGGCCTCAGTAAGAGAGAATCATTAGATAGAGAGAGGTAAGAATTGGGGTGGCAATGGAGCAACAAAACTGATGGAAAAGGGATTGGGAGCCTGAGCGATGGCCCAAAATGGATATTGGGGATTGTTTGAAAGGAAATGATAGAATATGAATCAATTTGTTTGGTTTGGATTTTCAGAGTTTACTTTTCAGAATTTTTTTTGTTTTGTTTTTCATGGTTTTTGTTTGTACTATTTTTTTTTTAATATTCTAAGAATTTTTTTTAAAAATTTTTAGATACTCCAAACATAAATACACCTAAAAAAAATATAATGTTTGTAAAAAAAATCTTTAGAAAATTAACTAAATACCAAAAATACAAAAAAAAGAAAAAGAGAATTCAATACATTTTTCGTATTCTTGTGTATTTATTGATTCTTAAAATATTTTTTTACAAATATTTTTGGATCCGTTTGGTTTATTTTTAGAATTATGATTTGAGTGTAGAGTTATATTTTGAGTTTTGAATTTTTGAATTATGACTTGAAAAGCGAAAATTTGTTTGATTATGAGTTTTGAAAATAGTTTTGGAATAATTTGTAATTTTTTTAAATTTTTTTTGATTGATTGATGCATAGAATGTTAGAGAATGTGAGATGAGAGATAAGAGAAAAACAGTGGTTTATTGATTGATTGAATAATAATAATAAAAAAGAAAAGAAAAGAGAAAAGATGAGTTTTGAAAGTAATTTTGAGTTGTATTTTAAAAATATGTTTGGTTAACATGTTTCATCCAAATTATGATTTAAAAACATATGAATTTTGAAAAGTAAACCAAACGCTACCTTAATTTTTAGATACATTTAAATAAGGTACATCTAAAAAATAAAAAAAATTGCTTAAAATTTTAAAATATTCACTAAAAACAAAAAAAAAAAAAGAAAAATAAAAAACTCAATTTTCAAAATCCAAAAAATTGAAATTAAACACACTGAATACTATGGATAGCTTTGTAAAATCAAATGGTAAATTCACAATATATATATATATATATATTATGTTTATTGCAATTAAAACATGTGAAATGTTACTATACACATGGTTGTACCATATACACCTCTCGTTATGACAAATTTTTTTTTTTTTGTTTAATTATAACTTATGAGATTTTTTGTTATGCTTAATGTGATGGTTATATATGTATATACATATATATATATTTTTTTGAGTTATGACTAAAATAACTCAAAAAAAAAAAAAAATGAAGTTATGCCATTTTGTTAAGGTGCATATTTTCCTTAATATTGTATTTGGTTGGGAGATTTGGGAAGAGATTTGGAAAGGGGAAGAAAAAATGGAGGTGAAATATGAATAAAATATACCTACATTTCATCTAATTTTACACATTTTTCTTTTTTCTTTCCGAATCCCTTATCAAATCCTTTAACGAAACACAATGGGTGTGTTTGGTAACGTTTACGTTTTCAGTTTATATTTACAAAAATTTTATAAACTGGTTTTTGTTTATTTTTTGTTTAACATAAACTACAAACGCGTTTGGTAATTGCCAAAATGTTTAAAAAAATTTTAAAATATAAAAAAGAGTGAGAAATGACAAGTGGTGGCAAGTGGCGGCGGCAGACGGTGGCGGAAAGTGGTGATGGTGGGTGGTGGGTAGCTGGTGGTGGTGGGTGGTGGCGGATGGGTGGTGGTGGTGGGTGGGTGGGTGATGGTGGCGGGTGGTGGGTGGTAGCGAGTGGGTGGTGGTGGTAGATGGGTGGCGGATGGCGGGTGGTGGCGGGTGGGTGGTGGTGGGTGGGTGGGTGACAGTGACGGTGGCGGGTGGTAGCGAGTGGGTGGTGGTGGTAGATGGGTGGCGGATGACGGATGGTGGTGGGTGGTGGCGGGTGGATGGGTGATGGTGGCGGGTGGTGGGTGGTAGCGAGTTGGTGGTGGCGGTGGTGGCGTGGTGGTGGGTGGTGGTGGCAGGTGGGTGACGGGTGGTAGTGGGTGGTGGCGGGTGGGTGGTGGTAGCGGGTGATTGGTAGTGGCGGGTGGTAGTGGTGGGTGGGTGGGTGACGGTGGCGGGTGGTAGCTAGTGGGTGGTGGTGGTAGTGGTGGTAGTTGTGGCGGGTGGTGGGTGGTGGTGGTAGGTGGGTGGCGGATGGCGAGTGGTGGTGGGTGGTGGCAGGTGGGTGGCAGATGGCGGGTGGTGGCGAGTGGTGGTGGTGGGTGGGTGGGTGACGGTGGCGGATGGGGGTAGTAGCGAGTGGGTGGTGGTGGTAGCAGGTGGGTGGCGGATAGTGGGTGGTGATGGTAGGTGGGTGGGTGACGGTGATGGGTGGTGGGTGGTAGCGAGTGGGTGGTGGTGGTGGCGGGTGGTGGTAGGTGGGTGGCGGATGGCGGGTAGGTGGCGGGTGATGGTGGTGGTGGATGGGTGGTAGACGGTGGCGGGTGGTAGGTGGTAGCGAGTGGGTGGTGGTGGTGGCAGGCGGATGGGTGGTGGTAGTGGGTGGTAGGTGGTGGTGGCGGGTGGGTGGTAGGTGGCTGGTGAGTGGTGGTGGCAAGTAGGTGGCGGGTGGTGGTGGCGGGCGATGGATGGTAGTGGCGGGTGGTGGGTGGTGGCGGCAAGTGGGTGGCAGGTGGGTGGTGAGTGGTGGTGGCAGGTGTGGTGGGGGGTGGGAGGTGGTGGTGGAAAATGGTGACGGGTGGTGGCAAGTGTTAGGTGGTAAAAAAAAAAAAAAAAACTCAAAACGGAAACACATTTTTTGTGTTTTCATTTTTTGGCCAAATTTATAAACTGAGACCACTGATTTATAAATCAAAAATTTTACCAAACAAGTTTTTATTTGAGTTTTTAAATTTTTTGTAAATATAAACAGAAAACTGAAAACGTAAGTGTTACCAAACGACACCAATGTAAAACATATTATCCACTAATTATAGGGCGAATTACACTAGCAGTCCCTATAGTTTGGAACTCGTATCACTTTAATTCATAACTTTTCAATTGTGACACATTTGATCTTAAATTTTAAATCTTGTTCCAAATAAAGACAATTGAATATATTATTACTCAATTTCAAGAACAAAATCGTCAATTTGATAAAATATAACTAATTTGACAAAAATAATGTCAAAAAAATATTTTTCAATTGTTAAAAATTATTTTTACCCACTAAAGATAAAATTATATAAAATTAATAAATCTTTTACACATTTATTTATTTATTTATTTTACTAAATTAATTTTTATTATATATTTGGATGATGATAATTTAATTAGTGATTGTTAGACTTTTCAGTTGTGATTTGTGGCACTAATTTTTTGAGCACTAATGGCACTAATTTCTATATCAGGTAAAAAAAAAAAAAAAAAAAAAAAGTTACCAAAATAGAAAATTAGTGCTATTAGTGCCAGCAGTTTTAGAGCCACAAATCATTTTTCTAGACTTTTAATATGCAATAATCTGTGCATCAAATCCGAGAACCCGCCTAATCCATCCAATTCAGACTGACTCGGACTGTTACGGACGATTTCAAAGAAAGAAACGGTCGGTTGTGGATTTTTCATGTTGATTTTTGCAGGTATACGGTCGAAAATGAATTATTCATACATATGTACTTGTCTTGAAACTACTCTTTATATGTTTCCACTTTCCATAAACAAATATTTTCTCTCTCCTAAATTCTAAGGTTAAGTTTGAAAAGTGTAAAAAAAGTCAAAAAGTTAAAAAGTTACTCAAAAAGTTAAAAAGTTATCACTATTCACCAAAAGTCAAAAATTACGGCTGCACAACTCCCAATCTTAATTTTTCCCTACACACTAATTTATACAATTTTTTAATACACATTTTTCTATAAAAAGTCAAAAAGTTAACCCAAATATCCATATTTTTTCCCTCAACTTTTTAGTTTAAAAAGTACACTTATTTAGGACACCCCAAACAAGCCATAAGTTAAACAAAAAAGAGATTTTTTTAATCTATATTATTCTACTTGTCTTGGGAATACACATCTGTGCTTTGGCAGATGTATTTTTTTGTTTTCCATAGGCATTATTTTCTCTCTCATGAAACCCTAAGAAGAATAAAAACAAGAGTCTCCTCACTCCTCTCTTTCTCTTTCCCTTCCTTTTCGACTCATCCTCAATCTCTCATCAATGCTTCTTTTTCTTTCCCTTTCCTACTTTCTTTAGCTGGTGATGGTGGTAGACAAGGTAGTAAATAACAGTGACTATGAGCGATCATGACGGTGGATATTGCGACTACGATGAGCGATGATGTGGTGGCGTTTAAGCGGCAACTTCAATTAGTTATGGTGATGACAATTATAATGAGTCCCCATCTATTTCTCTCATTTTCCCCATTTTCTCTCAACCCTCTTTCTTTCTCATGGATCTGTAAGTATATATATGAATATATATGATTTCAGTTTCATTTTTCATAATTTTTTCTACCTTTATTAGATGTTCGAAATCAACTGAACCGGCCACCAAACCAAGTTATTTAATTCGGTCAATTTCAAACGGATGACTGGTTTTGTAACTCGAAGGAGCCGGTTCGGTTGACGGCTAAGGGTAAACCTAAACCAAATCGACTTGTGCACACCCCTAGTGTAATTGATATATTTAATATATGAAATTTTTTAATTTCTTGATTTAATGGATTGGTTTAATAATAATATCACAATTGTTGCCATATTTAACTTTTGAAAAGATAGAAACTAATTTAACGAAAATAAAAACAACCATTCATTACATGATCATTATCCAAACACATAATAAAAATTAATTTGGTTAAATAAATAAATAAATAAATGTGTAAAAATTATCAATTTTACATAATTTTATCTTTGGTGAGTAGAAATAATTTTAAAAAATACAAAACTATTTTTTTGACATTTATTTTGTTAAATTAGTTTATATTTTATCAAATTGACGACTCTGTCCTTAAAATTAAATAATGGCATCTTCAATTGTCCTTATTTGAAACAAGATTTCAAATTCAGGGTCAAATGTGTCATAATTGAAAAGTTATGGACCAAAATGACACAAGCCCCAAACTATAGGGACCGCTAGTGTAATTCGTCCCTAATTATATAAAGAGCATTGTTATTCAAGACAAAAAATTAGACTCAATTTCAAACCCAGTGGTATGACAATCAATTATGATATTAAGTGTAACACACTTTCATATATATTCTCTAATCATTAATCAATTGTATCACTTGCATATTATTAAATCTACAAAATAGATCTAAAAAATGAGTTTGTAAACCATTTTATCTTGCACAATTTTTTACAACCGCGATAATTACAGTAAACTCAAAAGACAAGAAACAAAAAAACAAAATAACAGACAAACATTTTGGCTTGTGTTATTCTATATGACACTGTTTTTCTCAAACTATTGATGATGAAATGCAACCAAACGACTTGGCCAACGCTGCCTAGACCACAACGACCTTAGCATCACACCACCACCACTACCAGCCTTCTTTCTTCCTTTGTCGCTGTCGCACCAACCTCATTTCATTAGTGAAAACCTTTCCAAGGCTTACAACCATAAAAAAACCCTTACGTTGTGTTTGGTTTAGAGATTTGGAAAGAAAAAAAAGAAAATGTGTGTCAAATTAAGTGAAATTTAGATATATTTTATTCACATTTTATCTATCTTTTCTCTTTCCCTTTCCAAATCCCTTTTTTAAATCCCTCAACCAAACTTACCATTAAGTTTTTTAGGGACTTTTAACTTCCAAATCCATTCCAGATCAAGATTGTTATCCACTTGATTTTCAGTAATTTTATAGACAGCTGAGATTGAGAAGTTCCCCTTAGAAGAGCCCCTCCAATGAGGATTATCAAGAAAAGTAACAGACTATGGGAGTTTGAGAATATATTCAAGGGCATCACCAGGTAGGTGGGCACTAATGGCCTGTACATCCCAATTGTAAGAAATGGTATGGAAAAATAGTTTGGCAAAAACAGATTTTTCTTACACTTTGGTTTAATTTTTGGGTAGAACCCATCTGCTAAAGTTGGCGTGTCCATGTGACAACACGTTCTTTGCCGCGTAACGATTCACGTCATATATTTGGTTGCGCAAAACCATTATTGGGTGAATGAGAAATTGATGTCAAAATGAGCTCAATGAAAATGGTGTTTTGGTAAAATTTTCATAAAAAGATAGAGTTAAGGTTTGTTCCACATTGATTAGGTGGGCAAACTTGGTATGGGTTTATAAGCCTTGGGTTTGCATCATTGGGAGGGCCCCAAGCGGTACTTAAGTTTTGTGAAAGTGTGAGGTTATGAGTAAAGTGGGTTAGAACCATTTGACCCAAAACAAACACATGTGCGCTGCTGCCATCCAGTCGAGTGGGCTAGGCTGGGCGCGGGTGCGTGATGTGAGGTTGGGTTAGGCTTGTCCGGCCCTATGCTTATCTTTTTGGGTCATAAACATTTAAATTTTATTTTTTTGGAATTTGAAATTCAAAATTAATTCTGAATTGACCCCAAAGTTTCTGAATGTTGGCAGCTTGGTCCAATGCACCTATTCCTCCAAATCGAATAGGTTCTTACCTGTTTAAATTCAACATGAATAGGTTTTATCTGTTCAAATATGTCCGAACAGGTTTTTAACTGCTCAACTCTGTGCCGAACAGGTTTTTTTACCTGTTGAAATGGGTTCTGAAAAGTCACCAGTTCTCCTATAAATAATAAGTCCCTCATTTGGATTTTGCAATCATTTTTTTTCGTTCTTGCTTCTGCTATTACTCTCTGCATTTTGCTACATTTATTTTTTTGTGAGAAAATATATACACAGAGTGTGCTCGTTGTGCAAACAATTTTTAGTGCTGCTATTGTTCATTGTAGATCATTTCATCCTGGGAGATAGACGCCTATAATCTGTGAGCACCCTATAGAGGATGAATCTGTCTTGAAGAGACAGTGTTGAACACTGGAGTTGATCTAAATATCAGAGAAAATAATTCTGTAAGTGATTAGTTTTCTTTTTGTTTTTATTTATTTTTCTTTCTTTCGATTCTGTTTTTGTTTCTGTAACAAAATAAGAATATGTTTTCTTGGTTTTTATATTATGTTTTCTTTTTTTGTAAACAAATAGACTCTCTCATTTCTTAATCCATTCTTTGAATATAGTGAAGATTATTTAACACCAATTACTCTCATCATTCATCAATTTGTCCACGGTATCCAGGTTAATTGCATGGTTAGTGGGGTATTTAGAAGCCAAAGCCTCTTCCCCACTCCACCAATCATACCAAATGAAAATACTAGAACCATTGCCCACACTCTATGTTAGAAATTGGGTGCCCATGTGGCATGACTCATGACTCTTTTGAACCTTATTCATATGAGTTTGAATTTGAATTTGAATTCAAAACCTATTTGGATAATCCACTCATGATATCTATATCTATCATATCAACTGATATGGATAGATGATATACTTAGCCTATGTATCTGATACAATATATGAGATATGGGATGAATCAAAGAATGTATGTTTTTTCCCATACTGACTCTCTCCCATTAAAATAACGATTGAGTTTTTTGCACTGTGACTTATGTGGGTGATACTCATATTGTGGTATCACTCCACAGCTGGGTGTTCGTTGTTCGCATTTTTAAAGCACGTTATTTACCCACAAGATTCTTCGCTTCAGGTTCTATCACCTAAGGTATGACTTGAATCCTTTTACCTGCTGCATTTGATAGATCTTACATTGGTATCAGAGCTTTAATGGATATTTTTGTACTTATTTTTATGCATTAAAATAGGTGTATAATTTTATATAAATATATACACGATATATACATGAAAAAATTAATATTTTTCTGAACTTTCTCCGATCAACCCGAAATTTACATATGTTGTAGTATATTTTATGTAGAATATATCTACCAAGTTTCATAAAAATCCAACGGTCGGATTTTGAGAAAAATGGAGATTTATATTTAATTTTTCGTAACTTTTACTGCATGCTGGTCTTACATGCTTTGTTTTTATGTTATGAAAATTACATATTTGAAATCCTTGTTTCGATACCTTCGAAACGGTATGTTATGAGCCTGGTTCCGACTTACGGTTGAGGAGAAAACCCAAGCTCTAATTTGAGGCGAGACTTGAACAAAACGGGGAAGAAGACAAAATTGCTGCGCGCTGATATCAGCGTGACGCGCGCTGATGTCATCATGACACACAAGCCGCCGGCTGAGCCAAGCCGTGAAAGGCAGCTGCATTAAGGCCCTGTTTGTTTTGTTTTAATTTTAAAACTACGTTAATTGCTTCTAAATTATTTGTTATAATTTTGATTGAAGTATGGCTTGTACCGTTGGGTTTGTAATTAATTTTTATACAATATATTAAAGTTTTAAAATTTTATTAAAACTAAAATATTTTTCATTAATGAAAACTTCAATATTTTTATGTTAAATTGCTCTTGGGTGAACATGACTTGGATTCTGGACTTGAAATTTTTACAGTAGACTACTGTTATGTAATCTTATTTACTAGAATAATTTATATATTTTTTCAGATTCTGTAATATTTATTTCTGATTTTTTGTGTAATTATTAATTACTTGTAATTTTAGAAAATTTCAGAAAATTGCAGAAATTATAGAAATATGTTATGGCATTATTTAAATATTGTATACAACATGTTAAGTTCTTTTAAATGATTAGAACTTATAGTATATTGTTATAACATGATTTATTTATATTGGTGAATTTTAATTCCATGATTAAATATTGTAACATATGTTCTTTTATGAACTACATTGAGATATTATCATGTGGATTTAAATATTTATCATGCTTTAGACATGCCATAGTTAGTGGGAGGTTATTCGATTGAGAGAAATCTTTATAGATTTACTCCCGAAAACTAATATTTTGCGCAGAAATTAAATTAAATTTTGGATAATTGTCACTTGTGGCGCAAGGGATGATTACGAGCATAGCGGATTTTCGATCTTGCGACTTGTGTACTACTGTCATTATTTAATTTAGATTTTTTGCTGCAAAATTATATTATGCTAATCAAATTAATCCCAATGCGAATTTCTCTCTAAATTGATTTAGTTTATGGAAGTTAATTTGGTTGACTTAGACTTAGTAGAGATGTTCAAATGTGAACAATGTAATCCTTTTCTTTAGATGAGCAAAAGTCTTGGAGACTTTAGGTCAGACCTTAATTAAGCCAAAGTAAGGAAACATGACTCAAAGTCGCTGTGGTTTTGTTGCCTTGTTTGGCACAATAAAAACTAATGTGTGCGCTATGGTCAGCGGCACGCTACGTAGTTTTGATTGGCGAGTTTTGGAGTTGTGAAATTACTAAGCCCTCAATAGATCTGTATATGATCTTGACTATTGAGCTGGGTGGATTGACTTTGTAAATTGACTTGTAATAATGTTGTATCATTGGATGAAGTAACATTTAAGAGTCATATCATCCAAGAAATGTGAGCTTAAATGAATTAGTCATTAAGTGTAAGATGAGTAGCTAGTATGAGCAGTGTTTTGCTCTCTACCCAACTATTGGGAGTGGATGGAGCAAAATTTCACGCATTATAATAGTGTGCATTGAAGTATCATTTGAAGTTAAAAGATTAGCGCTTAGTAGCAACAAAATCTATAGTGAAAAGATTAGCGCCAAGTGGCTGTAAAATCTAATAGCATTGCCAACTTGTCTAAGTCTAAACACTTACTGTTTCCGCAGTTAAGTGTGAGACATGATGATGTGCTTCTTTGTATGATTCCTTAGCTAGGCTAACGTTTTTGAATAACGTTTACCACTAAGTGCAAACGTTGCAGCATAGTAATGAAAAGGTCAAGGCTGATAAGGTTGTTATGACTCTAAGAATTTGACGCATCGCTTGTGAGAGCATTGTGTTGAATTAGACTCTTTAGCCTAATTCGCGCTTAAGTTACTTCAGAAGCTGTTATAGATTGATAGCTTATTCTCTCCTTCTTGTGGATAGTAGAATTAATTGCAAGTAACTATGAAGTGAGAAACAGAGATGGCAAGAGGAGTATCGTCATCTTTCAACTAGATGCAGTAAAGTGTATGGAGAATAAAATTGGCTTGAAGGTGCAGGGGATTAGCACTTACTAGTTAAATTTGCGACTTAGGCGCACTTGATATCTCCATGACATCCTTTTATGATCTAGTGAATATGAATTAGTCGTGAGTCATTACCTAGTTGGGTCTAAACCTTTAAAACTCGTCTTCGAGAACTCATACATTAGGATGATTGGAATTAGTTTATGACGTTGGTCATGAACCGGTGGCTTATTATACTTAATCACATTAATGAGATGATGACAGGATGGTTTGAGTAGGCCCTCTCGGGCCCACTCGCTTGTGACATCCTGCTCTCATGTAAATATATAACTTTGTTCGCAATGGTTGCAAACAAGTAAGTAGGAAAGCCGTAGAAGGTCATTTGTATTGGCGCATTTAGTCCACTATGATATTTGTGTCTGGATATGTGTAAGGGTATGATAGCTAGCCCCAAATCTCGACACATTTAGAAATTACGATACACATCTTAGTCAAGACTATTTGATCTCCCATAAGTCAAAAAGTTTTGAAATGATTTTTGACATTGCACATATGAGGTCGAGATCAATTAGATAACAGCTTTTATGCTTTTAGTTTTGACCAAGGTGACGAGTATCTATTTGAGTCATTTTTTAGAAAGCTCTGTGAAGAGAAATGGATGCTTGGAAAATTGATTATTCCTAGTACTCAACAACACAATGGTGTAGTAGAGATAATGAATTAAGTATTGTTAATGTTAGGTGGATGATGGCGCAAAATGTTTCCCAATTGGGAATTGCACTAGTTTGTTGTCTATATCCCTAACTAAGTGCCCTCCATATCAGATTTTACACTCTATTTGAGTAATAGGTTAGAGAAGAGCCATCTATGGGCAATCTGTAACTGTTAAGCAGCTTATCTTTATTTCACTTCTCATAAGGTTGCGAAGTTAAAACCTAGGATTCTATGGCGCATTATTGTATGCTGTCATGTAAACCCTTCGGGTCATGTGCATATAGGTAAGCAGCTTTGTGGGAGTGTAACTAAGTCACATAAGGTTTTCTTAGTAAAGGTGACGTGAATAGAGTTTTGGAACTCTATAAAATAGAGAATTCTAAGCATAGCGCTCTATGTAGCCTAGTTGAGAATGGAAAGAAATTTCCAATATCCTAGAGACAGTGGAAGCGATATGCCTACTAATGGATTACTCTATTAGAGAAGAATACTCTACATTCTTAGCGAATGTGAAAATTTTCCACGTCATCACTGGGTGATTGAGAGGGAAACATTCATAATTGCTCCGCAAGATGATAAAAAGCCTAGGATAATGCTGAAGGCTCTAGTCCCCTGTTTTTAGAAAGTGGATTAATGTTGCGCAGTTTAAGACAAAGTCTTTGAGGATTAACCATTTCTATAATTTGGTTGACTTTCCATTATGACGCGAAATTGTTCTAAAGTTATACGTAATTTGGATAGTCATTATTGAGGCATAAGGCTCGCTAAATACCGAAAAGTCGCACCACTGAGGAAGGTGTAGACCATGAGAAGACTTCCTCTTGGGGTGTGAGGTTATTTCGACTTAGGCTATGATTGACATAAGTTCGAAACATTGATTTGTGGACATTGTGACCCAACTTCTCGTTGGAGAATTGGATAAGTAGATTCGTAGAGATTTACCTTCTGCTTTTATGGTGAAAAGTTAGGAGCGCAAAAAGGTTGCTAGTTCCAATAAATCTTTTACAGCCTAAAACAGTTATCCAAACAGTGGTTTTTAGATTTCGTCAAGCCATGATAGGCCAACGATGATCGATGAAGACCACCGAGGCATGATCAATGGTCCAAAAGAAGTTTTTCCTTTCTTAGTCATTATGAGCCAGGAATTTATAAGGTTGTCGCCACTTCGGGTGCGCAGTCTTCTGTTTAGATATAATGGACATGGGTGATGTAATTTATATGCTCGGATGTACGATCCTTAGGGATTGTTTTGGGAGAATTCCCGATTTTTCTTTGATGACTTACATAAGGAATATCCTAGAATAATTCTAGATGCAAAATTGCAAACCCATTGACTTACCTATTGGTAAAAGTCAGAGCCTTAGCTATTGAGTGAATTCTCGGATTGTCTTTGGGAGAAACAGATGACCTATATTCCTTAATATTTTTTGTTGTGGGAGCCTAAAGTACGCTATGTGGCCATATTCTGCATGATAAGTGTTATCTTTGGTAAATGGTCAACTGAGTAGTTTAGATAATGACCTTGCTCATTAGACTATGGATAGAATGCTTTACTTGTAGTATATTAATTTGCTCCCTGTAAGATTCAATGCGCTAGTTGGGTGCATCTTGAATGAACGCAAATTGATCACTAAAATATCTTTAGAGAGGTAATTGCACAAGAAGTAGTGATCTTGAATCACTTCATGTGAGGCATAAATGGTGGATTCCATTGTATATGCTTATAGCAAGAGGTACTGATAAGGCTTATGCTTGGAATCTAGAATTGCGTAGATTGTGGTCGTGTTTTTTTTTTTTTAAATCGATCACTTATTTGTTATGAGATGATGGGATGTTGACACTATTATGGTTTGTGTCATAATGATTAGCAGATGATGATGTTAGCAAACAAGATTGGCTCACTCACACGAGTAATCGCCCTTGGCGCTTGGGAGCGAACAAGGATGAGACTAGTGATTTATCTTTATTTGGAGCCAAGAGAGGCTTAAATTATCTATTATGTATGTCGCCTTGGTTACAACCAAGATGAGGTCGTGATAAGGACCAAACATGGATGTTAGTACCCACTTTCCATGTTGTACCTGTTATGATTAGCCAGATGCGAGATTTCATTTGGCGCCTAGAAGGCGAGCAAATAGAGAATTCGGGTTAGGCGCTAGAAAACGATTAGACTAATATTTGTACTGTGTATCGAGTAGGACGTTACTCTTTTTTGGAAGAGTTAGTCCACCGTAACATGTATTCATACTACATGTGCTTGGCGACTGAGTAATGAGGTGAGAGAATGGATCCCTGTTTCCTCACCGTATGAGTCTTACGTGTCATTATTGATATGACTTTCATTTATGTACTTTTTTGTAACTTTTGACTATGTCATAAGGTAAGGGGTTGATGTTCTGCCAGTTTGGTATGTTGTCTGCGGTCATGTATGATTCGGCCTTAAGGGACATCACTAGGAAAGCGGTCAATCCTAAACTAAATGGCATGAGGGCAAAGGGAAGATCATCTAGTATTACACCACTGTTGTATATTCATTGCCGGCAACTCACATCGCTCTATATGAGAGGCGGATTGAGTATGAATATATTGCAAGAATTGAGAGGGTTAAACATGCTCTTTTTGAGGGATTAGAGATGTTTTTTGGACCGGTGTAATTAGATGGGTCTGGGGTATATGAGACACTATTTCTATTCTTTTTGGGTTGATATCTTTATCCTGGCTCATTTTTGAGTTTTTAGTATAGAACTCCCACATGCAGGTGTTCTTAGGGGTCGCACGGTGCATTGGCTAGTATGAGATTGTTCATTTTTTGGGGAGATTGAGATAGAGATGTGGTAGTGTCATGCTAACTAATGTGCGAGTGGGAGATGTTAGAAATTGGGTGCCCATGTGGCGTGACCCATGACCCTTTTGAACCTTATCCATATAAGTTTGAATTTAAATTCAAAACCTATTTGGATAGCGCACTCATGATATCTATATCTATCATATCAACTGATATGGATAGATGATATACTTAGTCTATATATCTGATACAATATATGGGATATGGGATGAATCAAAGAACGTATGTTTTTTCCCATATTGACTCTCTCCCATTAAAATAACGATCGAGTTTTTTGCACTGTGACTTGTGTGGGTGATACTCATATTGTGGTATCACTCCACTACTGAGTGTTCGTTATTCGCATTTTTAAAGCACGTGATTTACCCACAAGATTCTTCGCTTCTATCACCTAAGGTATGACTTGAATCCTTTTACTCGCTGTATTTGATATATCTTGCACTCTATTTAGCACCCTTTCGCAAAATGTGCATGGTTTTGAGAATGCCCTCCAAATATGAGATTATTATTATTATTATTATTGTTATTATTTATTTATTTATTTATTTTTTTTTAGGAATAATCAAGAAGTTTTTCCTTAGAGAGATACGTCTCCTTTAGCACTTCAACCCAAATCCTCATATTGTAACTTAAGATCTCCCAATTTAGGAGTGTTTTGAAAAGTTAGTAAAAAGTTAGTTTTTTTAACATTTTTAGTTTATTTTGTCTTTTTGTGAATAGGTTATGTGAGAGATGATGTGACCCAAAATAAGTAAAAAGCTGAAAGCTTGCTTTTTACTAGTTTTCCAAAAGACTCCTTGGACAAAATGGCAAAATATTTTGGGTTTTGACTTTTGTCAAATCAAGCCTACCCATGTTCTTCTTGCTTTTACAGACAGTGTCCCAATTCACTAATATTATTTTTGGTTGAAAGATTTAGGAAAAAAATTTAGAAACGAAAAAAAAAAATGTATGAAATTAGATGAAATATAAGTATATGTTATTTATTTATTTATTTCAAATTCATTCCTAAATCTCTCAACTAAACATATCGTAAATAAACTTTTTTACCGTTGAGAGTATTTTCCCAAAGAAAATTGTGATTGAGTTTATCAATACTCTTGCAAATGTCTATGGAACATCGGCCCTGTTTGGTAGGGCTTATTTCCAACTTATTTCAGCTTTTAGCTTAATTTAAGCTATTTTGATGTGTTTGGTTCAGCTTAACAATACAACTTATAATTTTTTGTAAGTCAAAAATGAACTTATTCTTTAAGTGGGGAAGGAGAAGCTTAATTTATAAGTCAAAAATCAACTTATGTTCATAGCTATAAGCTATAAGCTGTTAGATTATAAGTTATAATCACTTTCCCACAGCTCTACCAAACGGACCATCCAAGGTTTGCATAGTAGAAGAAGGCAACGCAGAAGTGACTGATTGAACAGTAGTAGTTCTACCAGCCAGAGATAGGAGATTAGTTTTCCAACCTGTTAGTCTGTTTTGAATTTTCTTCTATCTAACTTATTTATTTATTGTGTAATGTTAAGATTGAGTGAAATAATGTGCTTCTCTAATGTAGTGTGCCTTTCATGTTGTCCTGTAGACTATACTATAGTAATGATGATGAGAAATATTTAAACATTTTTGTTATACGTATATAATAAAAAATGAATAAATTATAAATACATTTCAAGTTCAAATTGTAATCCAAAATTATCTGTTCACATCTGATCCGAATTAAACTCGAATGATTAGAATTTTACTACATACTCCTTTATTTTTTTTCTTTCTTTCTTAGTGCAGCTAAATTAATTAAAGGGCAAATTACACAAATAATCTCTATAGTTTGGGGCTTATGTCACTTTAGTCCCTGACTTTTTAATTGTGACACATTTGACCATGAATTTTGAATCTTGTTCCCAATAAGGACAATTGAATATATAATTAGATTTTTCAAGGGTAAAATTGTCAATTTGATAAAATTTAAACTAATTTGACAAAAATAAATGTCAAACAAATATTTTTGAATTTTTAAAAATTATTTCTACCTACTAAAAATAAAATTATGTAAAATTGATAAATCTTTTAGACATTTATTTTTTTTTTTACCAAATTAATTTTTATTATGTGTTTGGATGATGATCATGTAAAATTAATTTTAAAAAATTAATCATGTAATTTTTATTAATTTTACATAATTTTATCATTGGTGGATAAAAATAATTTTAAAAAAATTAAAAATATTTTTTTGACATTTATTTTTGTCAAATTAGTTTTTATTTTATCAAATTGACAATTTTACCCTTGAAAAGTCTAATGATATTTTCAATTGTCCTTATTTGCAACAAGATTCAAAATTTAGGGTCAAATATGTCACAATTGAAAAGTCAGGGATCAAAGTGACCGAAGTCCCAAATTATAGGGATTATTAGTGTAATTAACCCTTAATTAAAATTAGACTGTACATTTTTTTTTCTTTATATGAGTTGTGTTGCGTTACTTACTTATGTATATAATAAATTATAAATACATTTTTCCTAGGCCTTATTTGGGAATTTAGCTATTTTTTTTTTTTTTTTTTTGGCTTAGTTACTATTTTTTTATGAGATGAAAAAGTTGTGTTTTGAATGATTTGTGATTTTTTTGTAGTTGAAGTAGATGATTGCGAGAAATTTTTTTTTTTATTGATTGATATGTAGGATATGACACTTTATTTTTATCGACTACTTTAGGCCCAATTTAAATTCCCAAACACTACTCTAATATCTCTTTAGTACTAATGTGACATATAATAGACTCTAGTGGATGAACTAGACTTTGATTTTTGTCATTGTTAATGATTTGAGTGTACAAAAGAGAAATTATTGAGAATTTGAGACCATCGGGACGAATGATTTGGTCTTAATTTTCATTTAAGTTATTGATTTTGTTTTTTAGACCAATCATCAAACATGTTTCGCAAAAGTGTAGGTTGTTTGGAATTGTAATGGTAAGATTTGAGAGGTTTGAGCTGTGACTTCAGTAAGAGAAAATTGTTAGGTAGGAAGGTAAGAATTGGGGTGGCAATGGAGCAACAAAAGTGACGGGGGAAAGGATTGGGAGCGTGAGAGATGGGCCAAAATGGGTATTGGGGATTGTTTGAAAGGAAAGCATAGAGCATGGAAGAAGATTAATATTATGGATATCTTGGTAAATTCACAAATATATATATATACTAGATGCACGGAATAAAATAATATATTATTTATTAAAAATACGATAATTATATTTGATTTTTTTATATTTTGTTTCTTATAAATAAAATTTTATATACAAGTTTAAAGGTTTTGTTTCAAATGTTCCTTTACTATAACATATAGTATATATAAATTAAAATTATTGTATTGACAATTAATAATTAAAATTATGCTTTCTTAAAAAGAATGACATATTTCTAATATTTTATTATTTTAGATTAAAAATATAAGAATTTTAAAAAATTGTCATATTGGTTTTTGAAAGAGAAATAATTAAAAAAAATGAAAAACTTAATGAGTAAGAAAGAATTATCATAACATGTAAAACCGCTAGAATCACGGTTAAACTAGCAAATCATTTAAATAGAAAATGGTTTAGCTTAATCATTTAGGTTAAAAGACCAACCAGCTTATGCAAAAATTAATTAATTAAAATTTTTTAATTTTATTTTATTAAAATTTAAAATGTCACTAAATATGGAAAGTAATTTATTAATTTGAATTTAAATTTGACACAATATAAATTTAAAATTATAATAATCTATCCTATAATTTATAAGTTTTAAATATAAATTTAAAATTATCATAATTATCTTATAATTTTTGTATTAAGGAGAGATATTATGAGAGTTTTAAAATCTCATACTAAATTATTTTTAAAATCAAAAACTCTACATGGGATTATAAAATAAAAGTTAAATAGAAACTAGTCAATCAGAATTTTTTTAATTGTTTAAAATTAAGAAAATCAAAAAAATTAGTATGAGATATTGATTATGGGGTTTCTCATTAAAAATCTCATTTTGCTTATATAAATGGAAGCATAAGATTCACTTTATGTAAGTAAAACTATTCACTTTTTCCTTCTTTTTTTCGGTGTGGGATTGTAAAATAAAAGTTAAATGGAAGATAACCAATGGATATTTTCTTAATTGTTTAAAATTAAGAAAATTCAATAATTTATATAAATGGGAGTATAAAATTCACTTTATGTAAGTGAAACAATTCACATTTTTCTTTTTTTTCCTACATTTCTCGATGTGGGATTGTAAAATAAAAGGTAAATGAAAACTAACCAATGAAAATTTTCTTAATTTTTTAAAATTAAAAAAATTTAATAATTTTAGAATAAGTGTTTGGAATTCCTAGAAATCTTCTCTCTAAAAATCCCCTTTTCCTTATATAATATAACTGAAATAACTCATTTTTTTTCTTTTTTTTCCTGATGTGGGATTGTATAAAATAAAAGTTAACAATTGTTTGTGTGAGAAATTTATTTCGAATCAAGTAATTTTAGCCATTTCTCTTTAATTAGATCAATCTTTAATTTATTTCGAATCAAACAAATCTATCTAATATATTTTGATAAAACTACTAAAATTGCGGTTAAACTAGCGAATCTGTCAAACCGAAAACGGTTCACCCTATCTGCTAGGTCAAAGGACCAATCAACTTATACAAAAATTAATTAATTAAAACTTTTAAATTTTATTTTAATTTTAAAATTTAAACTGTTTTGAACTGAAACATACACAATATTACAATATTAAAGGGGAACATAAGATTTATATAGTGAAACAACTCATTTTTTAATTTTTTTTTCCGATGCGGGATTGTAAAATAAAAAGTAAATGGAAGTTAACCAATGAAAATTTTCTTAATTGTCTAAAATTAAGAAAATTCAATAATTTTAAAATGAGGGTTTGGAGCTTCTAAAAGACTTCTCCCTCAAAACCCCTTTTATAAGATTCACTTTATAAAAGTGAAATAACTCACTTTTTATTTCTTTCTCCGATGTATGATTGTAAAATAAAAATTAACAATTGTTTGGGCGAGAAGTTTATTTCTAATCAAGCAATTTTAGTTCTTTAGTTTATTTCGAATCAAACAAATCTAACTAATATATTTTGATAAAATCGCTAAAATCATGGTTAAACTAACAAATCGTTCAAAGAAAAAATAACTTAGCTTAATCAGTTAGGTCAAAATACTAACCAACTTACACAAAAATTAATTAATTAAAACTTTTAAACTTTATTTTATTAAAATTTAAACTGTCACTAAATATGGAAAGTAATCTACTAATTTAAATTTAAAATTGACACAATATAAATTTTAAATTATAATTGTTGGACTTATTTATTTTAATGATTTATTTGATTCTGTTTTTGATTTATTTGGAAGAGAAAAATAGATTGAAAACTTAATTTTTTATTCCATTATTGTTCACCTAATTTCTTATTCTAAATACATTTTTAGAGTATTTAAATTTGCTTAATTAGGTGATAATTTTAGCCCATAGCTGAGTCCAAGTCAGTGCCCAAAATAGCCCAGCATAGCAGCAATTCAAACAGTCCAGCCCAATAGGGACCGGACGTCCGGGTGGACATCCAGTCGGACGACCGGCCAACGGCTTTTGATCTAGTTTTGCTCCAGTTCAAATTTGCTTCTCAACGGCTGTCAACCCAGCAATATCCTCGACAACCGCGGAAGTCATCCTTGACGACCGGGACCCCACCGAACATCTGGGCGGACATTCGGGTGGACGTCCCTCAAGAACAAAATTTTATTTTGGACATCTGGGTGGACAACTACTCTGCACAACAACGACCCTTTTTCAAAAGTAGTTGTTATCAATTAGACCATCTTTCAACTCCTGAATATCTAAAGATCTAATCATGTATAGGGAATACAAATTTGAGTAGAATAGATCTTACTCAATCTTCTCCACACGCGCAACAGTCAACGTTCGATGATCTTCCCTTATTAAATAGCAGAGCTTCTACTGAACAAATCAAAAAAAACAAGAACTCAAGCAAGAAAAACTTTTTCTAATCAATCAGCACTCTCATCTTTCTCTATTCTCTGAAGTGTTCTTCATCTGGGTTTTATTTTTCCCTTCAGAAATTTAAGTGAGCTTTAGCTTTAAACATATATACCTTTGAGAGTTTTACTGATATAAACTTAGAGCCTCAATATTTGTAATATTTCTTGAGAGAGCTTCATTTAAAGCTTTCTGTGAAAGGAAAACCTATCATTCAAACATTGCAAAGAGTTTAGTACACTCAGATTTCTTGACTCTTTGAGTGTGATTGAGAATCAGCTAAAGAAAGCAAGGTTTTAGACTTGGTATAGTCTTTGTAAAATCTGTGGAGGATTGCTCCATTTGTGAAGAGGTTGCTAGCACCTAGTGAAGCTAGAAGATAGTGAAAATCTCAAGTGAAACTTGAGGAGTGGATGTACGCTTTATTGAAGCTGAACCACTATAAATCTGTTTGTCTCTTTTTCTTTAATCTTTTTACTTAACTGTTATAACAATTTACTGTGAGTTCATAACTTACTGTTAAATTTCTTTATTAAGCATTGTCATCAACAGATATTCTTCTACTACTTGAAATTAATTATCTGTTGTGCTAGTTGTAATTTTAATTGGGGTATTATTACTTTTATTTGTAAAAACCTAATTCACCCCCCCTCTTAGGTTGTCTTTTGGATAACAATTGGTATCAGAGCTTAGACTCTTACTTTAGATTTAACCATCTGAGTGTTTCGATCCATGTCAACCTTAGCTAGCATTAGTACTGCTGAAGGACAAGCCACCAATAGGCCACAATTGTTTGATGGAAGCAACTATAACCATTGGAAAGATAAGATGATTCTATACCTTCAAGCCACTGATTATGCCTTGTGGATTATTGTCACCAAAAGTCCAAAAATCCCTACCAAATTAGTAGATAATATTAATGTACCTAAAACTAAAGATGAATGTGATGAGAGGGATTACAAATTATTGTAAGCCAATGCCAAAGCCAAACTCACTCTTGTTTGTGGATTAGACTTTAAAGAGTATAACAGGATTTCGAGCTGTATTTCAACAAAGAAAATTTGGGACAAACTTGAGGTAACGTATGAAGGCACCAACCAAGTGAAGGAATCTCGTAATTATATGCTTGTTCACAGTTATAAATTGTTTAAAATGAACTCTGATGAATCTATTTTAAGCATGTTTACTAGATTTACTGAAATTGTAAATTCTTTGAAATCTCTTGGCAAAATTTATACTAACAGTGAATTGGTGAGAAAAATTCTTAGTTGTTTACCAAAGAATTAGGAAGCAAAGGTCATTGCCATTATAGAATCTAAGAATCTCTCGACACTTGGATTGGATGAGCTCATGGGCTCCCTTCTAACTCATGAGATCACTATGAAAGGACATGAGGATGTATTGCATTCAAAGCTTCATCCCATGAAGAAGAAAATGAAAAACTCTAGTGAGGATGAAAGCTATACCATGTTTAGTAGAAATCTTAAAAAGCACTTCAAGAAAAACTATTATGAAGAAGAAGATCTTTCAAGAAAGAGTACAACAAAGATAACAAGAAAGAACCTATCATTTGCTATGAGTGCAAAAATCCAGGACATATGAAGATGGATTGTCCAAAATTGAAAAATCGTGGAAAAAACTACAAAAAGAACAAGAAGGCCATGGTAGCAGCTCGGGGAGAAAGTGAAGATGAAAGCTCAAGTGATGAAGTTGAAAATGAAGTAGCCAACTTGTGTCTCATGGCTCTGGAAGATGAAGACTCTAGTCAAGATGAGGTAACTACTCTTTATGAAGAACTTGAGAGTGCATTTCATGAATTACAAGATGAATTTAGAAAAGTTGTGCTAAAAATAATGTATTAAAGAAATATGTTACATCTTTATCCAGTAATATAGAAGAATTAAAGAGAGAAAATTGTTTTGAAAAATGATTTTGACACCATCTTTAATGAGAAAACTGTTTTGAAAAACAAAGTTGATGATTTAACGAAAACACTTGAAAATTTTATAAATGGTAGAGATAATCTCAACATGCTTCTTGGAAATCAAAATTGTGTTTTCAATAAGGCGGGCATTGGATATGACCTATTAAGAAACAAAAGAATCTCAATACAATTTTTGAAAAGGCACCTCTTATGACGCACCCTCATATTACTTGTCATTGTTATAGAAAGAAAAGCCATTATATATCTTCTTGTCCATTCAAAAAGAATATAAACATAGGAATTAAAAAGATTTGGATTGTTAAGGGAACTAACAAAACTAACCAAGAAGGACCCAAGAAATTATGGGTACCAAAATCCAACATTTGTTTGTCATTTTGTAGGTTTGCCTTAAGTCCAAAGCTAAAGAAGGGAAGTGGTACCTTGATAGTGGATGTTCTAGACACATGACCGGAGATAAATCTTTCTTCACTACATTATCATCCAAAGATGGAGGATTTGTCACTTTTGGAGATAACAAGAAAGGAAAAATCATTGGTATTGGTAGGATCGGTTATCTCTCCTAACCCTTCCATTGAAAATGTTTTACTTGTTGATGAACTTAAGCATAATCTACTTAGTATTAGTCAATTATGTGATAAGGGTCATCATGTTATTTTTGATAAATCACATTGCACAATTGATCACAATGCTTTATTTGTTGGTAATCGCCATGATAATGTTTATGTTTTTCATCTCAATGATCTCTATACTAGTGATGTTAAATGTTTTATATGCTAATAGTAATAATAGTTGTTTATGGCATAGAAGACTCGGTCATGCTTATGCTCATATAGATTTAATTGCTAAACTTTTGAGAAAGGATTTGGTCATTGGACTTCCAAAAATCAAATTTGAAAAAGATCGACTTTGTGGTGCTTGTCAATAAGGAAAACAAACCAAAATATCTTTTAAATCAAAATCTCATATTTCCACAACTAGACCTTTACAATTATTGCATATGGATTTATTTGGTCCCTCAAGGACATCTAGTCTTGGTGGTAAACATTATTGTCATGCTGTTGTTGATGATTATTCAAGATTTACATGGGTTATGTTTTTAGCACACAAAGATGAAACATTTTATTCCTTTACAAAACTCTGCCGTAGAATTCAAAATGAAAAAGGTTTTTATATTACTAATATTCGAACTGACCATAGTAGAGAACTTGAAAATGAAAATTTTGAATTGTTTTATGATGAATATGGTATTGGACATAATTTTTCAGCACCTAGAACCGCTCAACAAAATGATATAGTAGAAATGAGGAATAGAACTTTAGAAAAAATGAGTAGAAATACTTTGTGAAAATAATCTTCCAAAATATTTTTGGGCCGAGACTGTTCATATCGCATGCTATATTTTAAATCGTGCATTGATTAGACCTATTCTAAAAAAGACTCCTTATGAACTTTTTCATGTTAGAAAACCCAATATTAGTCACTTACAAGTTTTTGGTTGTAAATGTTATGTGCATAATAATGGTAATGACAACTTAGGTAAATTTGATTCAAAATCTCATGAAGCAATTTTTCTTGACTATTCCTTAACTAGCAAAACTTATTGTGTTTCTAATAAAAGAACTCTTGTTATTGAAGAATCTATACATGTGGCATTTGATGAAACTAACATTTTTTCTCAAAAGCAAGTTGCGAGTGATGATATAGATTTGGAACCAAATGTGGAGGATTCAAGTATCTACAAAGAAGGGGACCAATCGTGTGAGTTAAACAAAGAGGTTAAACAACCTATTCTCCCACCTTAAGAAGAAAGAGGAAACAACGACGATTTGCCAAGAGAATGGCAGTTTGTTCACAATCACCCTAAGGATTTAATCTTAGGTGATCCCACCAAAAGTGTTGCCACTCGCTCTTCATTTAGAAACATTTGTGGTAACTTAGCTTTTCTCTCACAGATTGAGCCGAAGAACTTTTAAGATGTCGAATTGGATGAACACTGGATGATGGCCATGCATGAAGAGCTTAATCAATTTGAGAGAAACAAAGTGTGGGAACTAGTGCCAAAACCTAAAGATCTTACCATTATGGGCATCAAATGGATCTTTCGAAACAAGCTTGATGAATCTGGCACAATTGTAAGAAACAAGGCTAGACTAGTCGTACAAGGATACAATCAAGAAGAATGTATTGATTTCGATGAAACCTTTGCTCCGGTTACTACATTAGAAGCCATTCGCATGTTACTTGCATTTGCATGTTATAGAGATTTCAAATTTTATCAAATGGATGTAAAAAGTGTTTTTCTAAATGGTTTCATTATGTAAAACAACCCCTAGGTTTTGAAGATTATGTTTTTCCAAATCATGTATTTAAACTCTCAAAAGCTTTGTATGGTTTGAAACAAGCACCTCGTGCATGGTATGAACGTTTGAGTAAAATCTTGATTGAAAACGATTTTACTAGAGGAAAGATTAATACAACACTTTTTGTTAAAACCAAAAATGATGATTTACTTATTGTGCAAATATATGTGGATGACATTATATTTGGTGCTACTAATGAAACCTTGTGTAAAGGATTTGTCAAGTGTATGCAAGGTGAGTTTGAGATGAGCATGATGGGGGAGCTAAATTACTTCCGTGGGCTTCAAATCAAACAATGTAAGGAAGGGATTTACATTAACCAAGCAAAGTACACAAAGGAACTACTCAAAAAGTTTGGTATGTATGATTCAAAATTAGCCGGAACACCTATGAGCATATCAATTAAAGTAGACAAGGATGAAAAGGGTAAGTCCATTGAGCAAACAAAATATTGAGGTATGATCGGCTCACTTCTCTATCTAATCACAAGTAGACCCGATATTATGTTTAGTGTTTGCATGTGTGCTAGATATCAATCAAATCCTAAAGAATCACATCTTAGTGTTGTTAGAAGAATTTTTAGATATCTTGTTGGCACTCAAAATTTGGGATTATTTTATCTTAGAGGTGTTGCATTTGATTTAATTGGTTATTCGGATGTCGACTTTGCCAGGTGCAAACTTGATAGAAAAAGCCCTAGTGGCACTTGTCACTTCCTTGGTAACTCATTAGTGTCTTGGTTTAGCAAAAAGTAAAATTTTGTTGCTTTATCAATGGCCGAAGCTGAATATATAGCTTCCGAAAGTTGTTGTGCCCAAGTACTTTGGATGAAACAACAACTGGAGGATTTTGCTTTGCATTATGATCATATTCCTATTAAATGTGACAATATTAGTGCCATCAACTTAAGTAAAAATTCGGGTCAACACTCACGAACAAAATATATTGAAATTCGACACTACTTTTTAAGAGATCATGTTCAAAAAGGGGATAAGCGAGGATCGCTTCAATTTTATTCGTGATGAACTTGGAATGTTGAATTCTACTTAAAAAGTTTTGTCGTGAATGTGAAACTTGAATTTTTCTTAAAATGATGTTTGTTTACTCTTACATTGATATGGAAACTTTTATATCAGTTGAATGCTATCAAGTTTCTCATACATCTATTTTATGTAACAGTGTATTGTTATCAACTTTGTAGCATTTTTTTTTTCCTATTAATCTCTTCTGCGTCTTGAGATCAATATGAGTTTGCATATATATATTGACTTATTTATTATGTTAAAACCTCATGATTTTCTGTAGCTCCAGATTTGCCCTTCCAGCAACACAGTAGCCCTAAAAAAAAAAAAAATGAACCGGTCGTCTAGGCGGACAACCAGGGGGTGGACCGGTGCCCACCTAGACAGCTTTTAAACTCCCCAAACCGACTGCTCTGTCCAGTTTATTCCCCTCCTCTTCGTCAATCTGTGCCCTTAGCTCTTCACCATTCATATCTCCTTCTCTTAAACCTCTCTAAAATCACATTTTTTATCAAGTCTTTGCACAAATCCAAGTAAGTTTTCCTACATTTCTTGTTTTTCCTATTTTTTCTTTTTTTTTTTGGTTTCAAACTCCATGATTTTGCTTGTGTTATAGATCTATAGTGGGTTTGTTCAAAACTAAAAATGTGGTCATTTTTTCATCATCCTTGTTTATAACTTGAATAATTTGCTTAGAATAGCATAGATTGCAGATGCTTAGTTTATTCTTTTCAATTTGTGCTTGAAATTTCGCTTAAGCCGCGTATAAGTTTTTTTTTTTTTAGCTGTGTATACCTTGACTCAATATATGTATGCACTTATATATATATATATATCTTAGGTATATAGACATTTGTCCTGATATCTCAACATTTAGGATAAATTCATCTTTTCTCATTAATATTTTCCTCTATTCTGCCTTTAATTTTTACACCTCTTTGATTAGGCCCTTGTCATATTTATCAAACTAATAATTTGGCTTTACCATATGAATTCTCATTTTGCCTAAAAATCAACTCTAAAATTGCTTCCATATCCTGCACTTTTTGACTCTGCAACTTGTATTTTTTTTATCAATCAATGCATGAAACCTGATATTTTTTTAACACTCTACATGAGCCCTCATTGTTTTACTTATTTTTGGCCCTTACAAGTTCTTGCAACTATAATTTTTTTTTGTCAATTACACACAACCTGAAATAATTTTGTCTATCTCTATTTTTTTTTTTTAAATACTCAACGCCCCTACATTTCAACTTATTAGATGTGCTTACCATTGTTAAACTCATTTGACGGCCCTGATCTATTTTTTTTTATATACTTGTCAAATGGTTGTTCTGTTTTGTTTTCACATAATTATGGCTCCTCACACTAAGAAGCCTCGAACCAGAGAGGAAGGATAGTCTTCACGTCCGGCACGTGAATATCCAACTACTGACTTCCTCACCCCAATTCGAGAGCAAGCATTTGGCGTCACGTCATCCCGATCCATCATTACAGGCCGCCGCGTTAATTTTGCCCCATAGTATAATGCTCTCTTAATGACTAAACTTGAAGCAATGGGCTAGCAAAATTTGGTAAATATGTCGAAAAAGGTATATCCTCGTCTCCTTGCCTTATTTTATGTACACCTTCAATCTTCTGCTATCAACGAGGAAGTTTACACCAGTAACTCCTATGTGAAAGACATTTTTATTGAGTTTAATGTTAACACTTTGACCACTATTCTCAATGTTGACACTAGTCCTCACCAAATCTATTTCCAAACAGAGGCACAAATAGCTCAAATTGTGGGTAATATAACTGAAGTTTATACAACCATTTGTGTTAGCAAAACCACCAGGTCCAACCTTCAAGCCAAACACCTTAAACCCCATCTTTGCATCCTTCATCGCTTTTTATTTGAAAATGTCACTCCAAAAGCTGGTCATTATGATGTTGTTCCTACTTTTAATGTCTATCTACTTTATTGTTTTGAGATTGGGTACCCTCTTGATTTATGCTACATTATCATGAGGGAAATAGACCTTGTTTCTACATTGCGTGACCAATCATTAGCTTTTGGCACCTTGTTGACAAAGCTCTTCAAACACTTCAAAGTCAAATTTAACAAGGAGCCAGAATTACCTATTGCCTCTGATATCAGTGAATACACTATCAACCATGCTGGAGGAAGTGATGTTCTACTGGCAAGTATGGTTGCTCCTGACATTCCTATAGAGGCTCCTCAAGATCATCCTCCATTTGCCATGTCACCAACCCACCAACTGCCTCCTGCTTATTGGACGGATTTTTTAGCTATGGAACAAGACAGATACAACCAACGCCTCGCCTGGGAACAACAAATGATTCAGCAATTTGGCACCCTCAACACCCATGTTGATCATATTGAGGCTTGCGTTGATGCCATCTATCATTATCACTTTCCTCCTCCTCCTCACGATTCTGAGCAGTGATTTCTATTTTTTTTTGATAATGTCACAGGGAAAGAAATTGTGGTAATGTTTTGTTTCAAACTGATGAAGAAAAACTTGTTTTTATAATGATGATGTTTGTTTTGGAAAACTATTATGTTCAAACATCTATGGTTTGCTATCTTAGTCTCATATCATGCCTTTGATTAAATCATATTTATTGCTAATGTGCTAACTTGTGTATCTAGTATGAACAATTATTTAGACGAGTATGACTTGAGGGGGCGCTTTTCTTACTCCCAAACAAATCAAAACATCGTGGTGTTCCATCATCAAAAAGAGAGATTGTTGGATTTATTTATTTTGATGATTTATTTGATTTTGTTTTTGATTTATTTGGAAGAGAAAAATAAATTGAAAACTTAATTTTTTTTATTCCATTATTGTTCACCTAATTTCTTATTCTAAATACATTTTTGGAGTATTTAAATTTGCTTAATCAGGTGATAATTTTATCCCATAGTTGAGTCCAAGTCAGTGCCCAAAACAGCCCTGCATAGCAACAGTTCAAGCAGTAGTTCAAACAGTCCAACCCAATAGGGACCGGACATTCGGGTGGACATTTGGCCGGATGACCAACCAACGGCTTTTGGCCCAGTTTTGCTCTAGTTCAAATTTGCTTCTCACTGGCTGTCAACCCAGCAATATCCTCAACAACTGCGGAAGTCATCCTTGACGATTGGGACACTAAACTATAAATAAATGAATAAAAATGCAATTATGATTTTTTTAATAGATAAATAAATAAACGAAAATAAAACACAAATAAAAATAAAATAAAAACAACTAAATTAGTATACTACAACTAGTTATAGGCATCGACATTAAATTAACTGTTGAACAACAATACTATTTTATTGAAGTAACTAATGAGTAAATAATTAAAACTAACAGAACTAAACTATTTGAATAAACTAAACTATCAAGTAATGAATGAAGTAATAAAATAAATAAAATAACAAAAAAATAAACAACTAAATAAATAAATAAATAACCTATGAAATAAACAAAAAGCTAAGCAGGAATTTTTTTGTTTTTTGTTTTTGTGTGTGGGCCTCACGTGCGCCGGAGATGGCCGCACATGCGGTGGTCATCTTCTTGATTGCCTATATTTTTTTTTATTATTATTTAAGGATCAACAATAGATGATGACTTGAACAAAAACAAAAACAAAACTCTACTTATCTACTCCTACACCCACAAAAACAAAACCCTACGGTTGAAATTTTTTATTTTTACTTTTGTTTTTATTTTAAGGATGAACAGTAGATCACTATAAAACTATCCCTAAATGTCACTACAATGGAAGATTGAAAGAAGAAATATAAAGTTTTAAACAAAAAAGAAGGATTTACCTTTAAATAGTGAAGAAAGAGAAAGAAAGAAGGGAGATTCGCCGAAAAAAATGGTGGTTGCCGGAGATTCAACGGACGGAGAGGAAATAGGGTGTCGGCTGTGAGATGGTGGTGACGAAAAAAGGAGGGTAAAGGTTGGTGATGGTGGAAAGCAGAATGAAGAAATGTTAATAGTAGTGGGGCTTGAGTGAAAGAGAAAGGAAGGAAGAAGATAAAAATGTAGAGAGAGAGAGAGAGAGAGAGAGAGAGAGAGAGAATATGAGAGGTAGAGAGAGAGAGAGAGACAAAATCTGTGAGAGTGATTGTGAGAAAAGTGGGTCTAGGTTAGATATTCAATTTTTTTTTCTTTTCAAAAACGAAAATAAAATAAAATAAAATAAATTGAACAAAGAAATCTGATTTTTTAAAAAAAAATTTATTTGATTTTTTTTAATTTTTTCCGCACCATGGCACGCATCTGCATATAAAGCAGGCGTTGAATTAGATTCAGAAAATCTCCTGCACGTATGGGGCCCAGGTCGCATGTGCAGCATGCAAGCCGTACCACCCCTGCGCACCTACATTTAAAGCAGAATGCAACTTGTGGATTGAAGTTGTAGCCACACATGCGGGAATTTATTTATTTATTTATTAAAACCATCTGCTTCCTGGCCCAACTTGTACCTTTATTTCACAATCAAAATAAGAATAGCTCTTTGAAAACAAATAAAAGCTCAATAAAGGTATAATCTTCACGCGAAAACTACAGGTACTACTTTTTTCCCTAACAGTGTTTGTAACTTTCCCTATTCTCCAACAGGGTGACAAACTAGGTTGATTCGGTATCCAGAATCGAGGTGCATAAAGCTAACTCGACCTATGAGGCTGCCATACAGAGTTCAAGCCGGGGTGGTTTTGAAAAATCTCCACAACCCTGGGTATTTAAACCAGACTCTAGTCTCAGAAATTCCAAACCTTTGTGTTCTAGGCTTTGCCATTCGAACTCTAGTTTCCACCGTCTCAGTTAGTCTCTTAGGAACTCACTACAAACATAGTTAGGTAGCTATACTAGGCCATCAGATGCCGTTCGGGCACGACAAACACCAAAGGAGTTACACCTTTAGAGGATTTGAAGTCTCATAGACGCAAATAAAGCACAACAAGAATAAAGAAAATTAGAATAGAATATAAAGAAAAGAAAAAAGAACAAGGCATCAATCTCTCAATCATAGTAAAAAGGGTTCATCAAAGCAATGGACTCAATCATATCTCCATTCCCAATCCCCTCTATATATGGCTTCAGTCTTTGGCCATTCAGTTTGAAAGTGTGGCCATTCTTTGGATCTTGCACCTTAACGGCGCCATGAATAAATGCCTCTACAACCACAAAGTGACCATCCCATCTTGATCTAAGCTTACCCGGAAAGAGTCTTAATTTTGAGTTAAAAAGCCACACTTTTTGGTCGGGTTCAAAGGATTTTCTATTAATGTGCTTGTCATGAAATTCCTTAGTTTGAGCTATAAAAATTCTCAAACTCTCATATGCATCATTCCGAATTTCCTCCAACTCATTGAGTTGTAATTTCCGATTGAGCCCAGCCGTGGCCATATCGAAGTTAAACTTCTTTATGGCCCATAACTCTCGGTGCTCAAGTTCAACCGGGGAGATGGCAAGCTTTGCCAAACACCGCCTTATATAGTGGCATCCCAATGGGTGTCTTATAAGTAGTGCGGTATGCCCATAATGCATCAATCAAACGTTTTGACCAATCTTTCCTATCTGGCTTCACCATTTTCTCTATTATGTGTTTTACCTCCCTATTTGAGACTTCCATTTGACCACTAGTTTGAGGATGGTATGGAGTGCCAATTTTATGAGTGATAGAGTATTTCTTAACTACCGACTGAAAGAACCGGTTACAAAAATACATATCCTGATCACTTATTGTGGCTCTAGGAAACCCAAAATGACTAAAGACGTTTTCATGCGAAAATTTGATTACTACTTTATGATCGTTTGTTTGGGTAGCTATCGCCTCCACCCACTTAGACACATAATCCACTGCTAAGAGAATATACTCAAATCCGAATGACGACGGGAAAGGTCCCATAAAATCAATCCCTCAAACATCAAATATCTCTACCACAATAATAGGGGACATTGGCATCATGTCACGCCGAGATATCGAACCCATTTGCTGACAACGCAAACAAGTTCTACAAAATTGATTGACATCTTTAAAAATGGTGGGCCAATAAAACCCGCTTTGTAAAACCTTGGCAGCCATTTTATGCCCACTAAAATGACCACCACATGTAAAAAAATGACAAAATGTAAGAATGTTATGCACCTCACTCTCCGACACACACCGTCGAGTCACTTGGTTGGAGCAATATTTAAACAACTCCGGATCCTCCCAAAAATAATACCTGACCTACGAAAAGAATCGGTCTTTATCTTGCTTAGACCAACTTTGAGGAATTTGCCCAATAGTCAAGTAATTCACAATATGTGCAAACCACGGGGGGCTCGCTCGTGACACCATAAGAAGTTGTTCCTCCGGAAACGAATCATGCAAAGTTAAAGGGTCACTATTATACTCAACAAGGACACGGGAGAGGTGATCCGCCACCACATTCTCAGATCCTTTCTTATCTCGGATCTCTAAGTCAAATTCCTGAAGCAACAATATCCATCTAATTAACCTAGGTTTGGTCTCTTTCTTTGTTAGTAAATACCACAAAGCGGCATGATCAGTGAAACCTTGGAGCCTAGGAGATAGGACCGAAATTTATCTAAGGCAAAGACCACAGCTAGTAATTTTTTCTCGGTAGTAGTATAATTCAATTGTGTATCCGAGAAAGTGTGACTAGCATAGTATATAGCATATGGTGCCCTATTGACCCTTTGGCCCAACATAGCCCTGACAGAATAATTTGAGGCATTGCACATGATTTCAAAGGGAAGCGACCAATCCGGGGATTTCATGATTGGGGCGGTAGTAAGGGTCACTCTTAGTGTTTCAAAGGCTTTCAAACATGCCTCATCAAAGATAAAAGGTGCGTCCTTAGCAAGTAAACTACACAAAGGACGTGATATTTTACTAAAGTCTTTGATAAACCTATCGTAAAAATCTGTATGCCCTAAGAAAGACCTAATTTGACGCATAGAATTGGGTGGAGGAAGGCCTGCAATGAGGTCAACCTTAGCTTTGTCAACCTTTGTGCCCCGAGGGGACACAATGTGTCCCAAAATTATACCCTCACGAACCATAAAATGACTCTTTTCCCAACTCAAAATCAGATTTGTCTGCACACAACGAATAAGGATTTTGGTTAAGTTTTGGAGACATTCCTCAAAAGATGGCCCAAACACGGAGAAGTCATCCATGAAAACTTCTAAAAATTTCTCCACCATGTCAGAGAAAATGGCCATCATACACCGTTGAAAAGTTGTCGGTGCATTACATTGCCCAAAGGGCATACGCCTGTAAGCAAAAGTGTTAAAAGGGCAAGTGAACATGGTCTTTTCTTGGTCAGTGGGGTACACCGAGACTTGATTATACCTCGAGTAGCCATCAAGAAAATAGTAAAAACCCTGCCCGCCAACCTCTCAAGAATTTGATCAATAAATGGCAAAGGAAAATGATCTTTCCTAGTCATGGAATTCAATCTCCTATAATCAATACACATTCGCCACCCAGTAGTGGTTCGTGTGGGGACTAACTCTCCTTACTCATTCTCTACAACAGTGATGCCTGATTTCTTGGGCACCACTTGTGTAGGACTCACCCACTTGCTATCCGAGATGGGGTATATAATACATGCATCCAAAAATTTTAACACCTTATTTTTCATAACCTCTTTCATGTTGGGATTAAGTCTCCGTTACATTTCACGAGAAGGTTTGGCATCCTCCTCTAAATGTATATGATGCATGAACACAGAGGGATCTATCCCTTTCAAATCGGCCACTAACCACCCTATAGCACTCTGATGTGCCATAACAACACTCATTAATTGACTTTCCTGCTCTGCAGTTAAGTCAGATGCAATGATGATAGGTAAAGTATCTTCAAGCCCTAAAAATACATACTTAAGTGTGGTTGTGAGCGGTTTCAATTCAAGTGTAGGTAGTGTGACTAAGGATGGTATGGCAGGCTCTCTAGACAAAGGAGGAAAGGACTCAAACCGGACTTTTCACGGAGAAAAATCCGGTATAGAAGAAGAATTAAGCAAGACATTCACCTCCTCAACCGACCCGTCAATATCAAAATTTTCAAACCCAAAATGAACTAGACAAGCCTCTAGAGGGTCCTCTACAAGAATGAAGGGTAAAGCCTCCTCCACAATCCCATCCATAACATCCACAAATAAGCAGTCCTCTCTCTCATGGGGTTGTTGGGATGCTTGGAAAACATTGAGTTTCACTTGCATATTCCCAAATGAAACTTGCATAACCCTGGTATGACAATTTATGCATGCATTGGCCGTAACCAAGAAAGGTCGACCTAAGATCATCGGGATTTGCTTCCTAGAGTTGGCTACCGGTTCCATATCTAAGACCAAACAATCAATAGGAAAATAAAACCTATCAACTTTTACTAGCACATCCTCAATCATACCACGTGGCACTTTGAGGGACCGGTCAACCAACTGGAGAGTAATAGTAGTGGGCTTCAACTCGCCAAGCCCAAATTCCTCGTACACAGAGTATGGTAACAAATTGACACTAATTCCTAAATCTAATAAGGCCCTCTCAATGAAATGGTCCCTTATAATGCATGCAATGGTTGGGGCACCTGGGTCTTTAAGCTTAGGGGGTGTATCATTCAACAAGATGAAGCTTACTTGCTCTGTGAATATGACCTTTTGGGACATGTGTGTCCTAGATTTACGCTTTTGCGTACAAAGATCCTTCACAAATTTAGCATAGGAGGGTACTTGCTTAATCGCCTCCAACAGGAGGAGGTTGATTTTTACTTGTTTAAAGACCCCCATCATCGCTTCCATGGATGCCGTATTCTTACTGAAAGGGGATGGTGTATCAAGGCATTGGGAAAAGGGGGCCTTAGGCACATATGGTGTCTTAGGCTCATGTGAAGTGCTAGGGATTAAGTCATCTCCCTTAGGTGTTTCTCCCTCACTCTTGCTCTCATTGGGTGGACCACCGTGGTCACCCTTCTTAGCCCTAGTTACATCAGACGCATCTAGCTGAGGCTCTAGCTCTCCCCCACTTCTCAAAGTAATCACCGCTTGCACCTATTCATAGTGCTTTCCATTCTCACCAAACCCCTCTGCCCCATATTGACCCTTAGGGTTGGCCACAGTCTGACTTGATAATTTTCGCTCCTCTATCCTATTCATATTGTTAGCCATTTGACCCAATTAGGCCTCTAGCTTGGCAATGGAACAAGTATGGGAGTGAACTACTGGTGTTAACCTCTTAAGTTCTGAGAGAAATTTAACACCTAAGTCTCAAAGGCCGAGTTGCCTTGAGGAACATACGGGGGTTGTGGTGGTCGGTAAGGTTGTGGGGGTCGGTAAGGTTGTGGTGGTCGGTAGGAAGATTGGTTGGCAAAATTGTTAAAATTCTGCCTTGGTGGTGGAGGATTGTAAGAAGTGCCTTGTGAAGGAGGTCTCCATGAAAAATTAGGGTGATTTCTCCATCCTAGATTATATGTATTGGAATATGGGTCATTACCCGGGTTGGAGAATCCTTGAACTGCATTCACATGCTCTTGGACTAATTTCAGAAATTGTGATGCCGAAGGGCAGTCACTCAAGTCATGAGCAGGGCTCGCACAAATAGCACATGCCTTATGAAATTGAGGCTGATCTTGCTGTGTAGGGGCATGTCCCGCAGCTAATAATTGGTCCATTTTGTAGGACAATACCTCCACTTGTTTGGCTAACTCTAGGTTTTGCCCAACCTCATAAATACCCCCTTTCTTCGGGGCTCCAACTACTGGTTGTCGAACTTGCCGGGCTGCGGAGGCATGGTGAAGGGAATTATCACTTAGTTTCTCAAACAATTGCCATGCCTCGGCGTCATTTTTGGACATGAATGTCCTACTACAAGAAGAATCCACCATTTGGCGGTGAGGCTTAATTAAGCCATAGTAAAATGTTTGAGCAAGTTTCCAATCAAGCACTTGGTGGTGGGGACACTGTTGGAGAAGGTCACGAAGTCTCTCTCATGTCTCATGAAATTGCTCGCCATCAATTTGAGCAAAATTGGTGATGGCTTGCCTAAGTTGGTTGGTCTTACCAATGAGAAAGTACTTCTCTAGAAACTTTTGCTGTAATTTCTCCCAAGTTGTGATAGAATTAGCAGGTAAGGAGTTCAGCCAGTGTTTGGCTTTGTCCTTTAATGAGAATGGGAACAATTGCAAAATTAAGGCCTCATTTGTGAAATTCTGAATTCTCATTGTAGAGCAAATTTTCAGAAATTCATTCAAATGTTTATAAGGATCATCATGAGCTAGTCCATGGAATGATGAGAGCATTTGTATGGCGTTGGACTTAATCTCATAATGAGCAGCAGTGGTGTCAGGTAATTGGATGCATGATGGTGATGTGTATGTAGTGGGTGTGAAGTAATTCTTAAGCGTCCGGTTGGGCCCATTTTGGCCATTCGGGTTTTCCATCTCTATTGGTTCAAAGTATGGATATGAATATTCAAGCTTAGGAATATAGGCAGAAACTCTAAGTTTCCTAAGAGTCCTTTCTAGTTCAAGGTCTATACTCCACAATTCAAGGCTACAAAAAAAGCGCCCATGCATACACTACTCACACACACACACACACACACACACACACACACACTATAAGTTTCAACTCTGTGCACTAAGTTATGAAAACAGAATATCAAAGGAGAAAATGCTCACAGCGGTTAAACGAAAACGCTTTACTCGTCTTGCGGGTGCTTGACGGGTAGACCGTTGTCTCTAATCCACTTAAGCTCTTTCTTTCTTTTTAGCACTTTGGTGCTCTGTTTGCGAGTATTTGCTTTTGTTTTTTATTTTTTTATTTTTAAACACTTTGGTGTTGCGGTATTTTTGTTTAAAACTTGGCTGCGCTTCGCTTGCACTTTAGTGATGGTTCCAATTGTAAATATTTAGTACACTTAGCAACACTAAAATAGAAAATCATAAACTACAAATTAAAATAGGAATGTAACTCTAAATTACTCAATTTTGCCAGAAGTCCCCGGCAACGGCGCCAAAATTTGATGGGTCATTACACACACAAAAAATAAACACTAAATTATACCAAATTCTTTTAGAATAATGGCAAGTCCATGTATCGATCCAAATGGACAAATGTGAAATTAGACTAATTCAATCGCTAAATTCCCAAATTAATCTTGATTAAAAAGATTGAGAGATTTTATGACTAAACAGGAATTAAATGAAATTGAGAAATTAAATTGACAATTAAAATTAGGGTTTGAGATATTTATTTTTGGGAAAAATCCTAGGGCAAAGAATTCATCAGTAACCACATAAATGAGATTTAACATCGGCCATCAATTGCAATCCGGTTTGAAATACCCAATATTTCACAACTACAAGTTTGAAATATTGATCAAGAGGGTTGTCGCTTTCAACATACAGGCACGAATCATCCCGAGTAGCATGAGGCGTTTGCTCTAAACTATGGTAGCAACACGACCCGTCTCTCGTAGCATGACTCATTTTTTACTTTGAACACAAACACAAACAAAACTAATGTATAGAAAGCATTAAACAATCACAGAGAGTAAAATACTTGAAGAGATGAAAAGAACAATTATTAAAAAAACTTCTAAATCATCCATATATTGATTCAAACCGATTTACAATCAAAGCTTATGAAAAATCCTATTACATGGCTAGGGTTTTATCAAAACCCTAGAAAAGAAGACTAGCCACTCATGGAGGTGTGGGAAGAGGAAGAAGATGAGGAAGAAGCCCCCATGGAAGTTGTCCTTCAAGCTTGAGGAGAAATCACTTTTTTAAAACCCTGGCCTCCCTTTCCTTAGAAATAATTTTCGAACCCTAATCCAACTCCTTTCTTGTTTTTTTATACCTTTGCTGTCTTTCAAACATGTTTAAAACATCGGGCCCATTTTCCGAGGTACGGTCGCACGTGCGGGAAAAGTCAACGCACGTGCAGAAAAAGTCAATGCACGGGCAAAAAGCTCTTTTCTCTCCAAATTCTATATTTTTGCCCATTTTATACTCCGACTATGTACAACCTGATTGACATTAAACAGACATAAAATATATAGTTTGACAAGCAAGTAAAGTTAAGAGATCCTAATTAACAGCCTCAATATTGCACAATGCGGCCTTAATAAGCCCAGTTTTACTCCAGTTCAAATTTGTTTCTCACAGGCTGTCAACCCAACAATATCCTTGACAACCGCAGAAGTCATCATTGACAACTGGGACCCTACCGGACATCCGGGTAAACGTCCCTCAAGAACAAAATTTTATTTTAGACATCTGGGTGGACAACTACTCTGCACAGCAACGACTCTTTTTCAAAAGTAGTTGTTATCAATCAGACCATCTTTAAACTCGTGAATATCTGAAGATCTAATCATGTATAGGAAAAACAAATTTGAGTAGAATAGATCTTACTCAATCTTCTCCACATACGCAACAGTTAAGGTTCGATGATCTTCATTTACTAAATAGCAGAGCTTTTACTGAACAAATCAGAAAAAACAAGAACTCAAGGAAGAAAAAATTTTTCTGATCAATCATCACTCTCATCTTTCTCTATTCTCTGAAGTGTTCTTCATCTGGGTTTCATTTTTCCCTTCAGAAATTTAAGTGAGCTTCAGCTTTAAGCATATATACCTTTGAGAGTTTACTGATATAAACTCAGAGCCTCAATATTTGTAATATTTCTTGAGAGAGCTTCATTTAAAGATTTCTGTGAAAGCAAAACCTATCATTCAAATATTGTAAAAAGTTTAGTATACTTAGATTTCTTGACTCTTTGAGTTTGATTAAGAATCAGCTAAAGAGAGCAAGGTTTTAGACTTGGTATAGTCTTTGTAAAATCTGTGGAGGATTGCTCCATTTGTGAAGAGGTTGCTAGCACCCAGTAAAGCTAGAAGATAGTGTAAAATCTTAAGTGAAACTTGAGGAGTGGATGTAGGTTTTGTTGAAGCTGAACCACTATAAATCTATTTGTCTCTTCTTCCTTAATCTTTTTACTTAACTGTTATAACTATTTACTGTGAGTTCATACCTTACTGTTAAATTTCTTTATTAAGCATTGTCATTAACAGATATTCTTCTACTACTTAAAATTAATTATCTGTTGTGCTAGTTGTAATTTTAATTGGGGTACCCCCTCTTAGGTTGTCTTTTGGGTAACAATAATATATCTCGTGATTTATAAGTTTTAAATATAAATTTAAAATTATCATAATTATCTCATAATTTTTGTATTAAGGAGCAGTAAGAGTGACGTTGAGATTAGCAATATATTTATATATTTTACAAAAGAATACTTTTAAGGAGCGATATTATGAGAGTTTCAAAACCTCATACAAAATTATTTTTAAAATCAAAACCTCTATGTTGGATCATAATTTTTATATATTGTGACTGAATATCCATGTGTTAATTGACTATGGACTTATATGCACTTTTACTCGGAATGATTGACATATTACTAGCTTCTATCAATTGAACTATCAAGACCATGATTTTGTGAGCATGTGATCTGCAAGGAAAACTCGAATAGTGAACATTATATCATGTATAATTGTGAACCTTTACGCCTACATGTGAGGCATATTTGAGAATCGCTATTTTGAATATGACATGGTACCTATTGATGCGACTTGATATGAACCATTATGTCATGACTTAAATATAACCGTAAGAATTGGTGGACTTAAAATTGTTGTGAAACTGCCAACTGTCTATTCAAACAAATTGATTGTGACCTCTAAATGAAACTGTGATTAAGATTGATGGGATAGAATCGTCATCTGATTTGATTGTTTATAACAAATGTCCAGAATATATAGCTAAGAAAGGTTGAATTGTCTGACTGCTTGCCTTGACCTTTGAACTGTTAACTGATTTATTTTCATCTATGAGAGGCTATGAATTGAATATGAACAAATGATCGGATTATGTATGCTAAGGGAATGATCGGATTTGAGACATCACTGTTAAGTTGTATGCAGATTGTCAAGAACGAATTATCTTGCTTTTGACTGCTTGTCTTTATTCAGACTCGATGGTACAAGAATTAGTAACCATGAACTATATTGCTTCTGGATACTATTTGAGAGCAAAAAAAAAAAAAATTAAAAAAAAAAAAACTTTGAACATCTGAAAGTATATGAATTCGGTATGTTTTGTGATTGATCACCTCAGTAGCACATTTGTCGTTAAGGGGGATAATCCCTGGATTTACTAGATATTCTTGATGACTATCGGAGAATGTTGAAAGGCAATAATGAAGCATGGAATTAAATATTGACATGGACTGCGACCTGTTGATTGGTTAAGAGCATATGAGTGATGTTTGAGATTGATTGTTTCAGGAATATCGAATTCTATAACCGGTATCATGGGAGAGATATGAAATATGTGTGTCAAGTGACTAATTGTTTTAATGTTATACTACCTTGGATGTATACGAAAATTGATCTATCTATAAATCTGATAACTTCTGAGTAACTGTGAATGGGCAACTTAGTGAATTGTTACGTTTGTTTCCTACAGTTATATTTGATTTTAGGGAAGTATGTGAATTACCTGTAACATGTATGAAATTGCTTTGATATTACCGTGACAATTTGATTCAAAGCCTGGTTACCTTCGTGTTACTGTACTGTGAATGTGATGTTATAATTATTTGGAAATATACAAACTGAGTATGTCCTACGATTGACTGCGTTGAGATTACAGTAGTATGTAGTTAAACCTGTGGAAAATGAGAATTACGGACATCATGTGGTTGCTTATGTCAGTATTATATTGATTGCCATGGATTTGCTGTATGGATCTACTTTGAATGTTTAATAACTTCTGAATGATTTGACTAATTGTGATGGATCGTGGAACTGATAATTGATTTGAACAGTGAATTGTTGAATGTCATATAATGTAGACCTAAGACATTTGATTTACATCTGAAATATATGTATAACGTAAGTTTGGAGGACCAAACTTCTTAAGATGGGGAGGCTGTGACGACCCAGACTTGCTAATCGTGACTTTAATTAATTAATTAGGAGTTAATTCTAATTGAACTAAGTGCCTAGTAATTTAATTTGTGCATATCTGTCCAAATTGAAAAATTACATGTTAAGGTTACAACCTTGGAACTGAAATTGACAATTATATTGGGTGCACAAATTGAAATTGAGTACATGGATGGGCTTATGAGAATTTTTAAAGCCATTTGGGAAATTTAATTGAAAATTTATTCAGTTTACTGAAATTGTCTACGATTGAATTGAGCCTTAATTGGAACTATTAATTATGTTCCTACATGTTAATTATGTGAATAAGTGTTATTGATTGTTATGAGATTTATTGACTTGTATTGTTTGAACAAATAGGTTAGAATGAAAATTAAACCTGTCTGATTTGCTAATTTTAACAAGTTAAAATCAAACAATAGAATATGAGATTAGAGCCTAATTCATAATAGTGTGATTTAATTTAGTATAATTAATATCATAGTATGATGAGAATTAATTTAATTTGAGTGAATTTGATTTAAATTAATTTATTAGCCTATTAAATTTAAGCCTAATATATGTGTACGGCTATAAATAAGAGCCTAAATCAACAATAGAAAGAGAAAGTTGGTGGCCTTGGTGAGCTATACATGTAGAAAGAGAAAGGGAGAGATCTTGAGAATTCAACAAAAACAAGGAAAAGAAGAAAAGAAAAGAGAGAAGAAGAACATTGAAGAAAACTAATCTTCACAATTCTTCAAGTTAAGGTAATATTTTCATTCAATTTCTTGAAATTAAACTTCCCACACTCATCATTTTCTAAGACAAAGGGTCAATTAGGATGAATTCTTGATTAATTGGGAGCTTTAATGTTGGAATTGACAAAGTAGAACATGCAAGCTAAGTTAGGAAAGAATTGAAGGAAATTGGACTTTAATTCAACATGCATGGCATGAATTCATGATATCTTTGTTTACATATATATTTTCTTGCATGAACTTCATGAATTCTCTAAGTTTTAAAGAGCTTTCATCAAAAAGTTTGGACCACATGGTTCATAGTTTATAATAGTTTTGGAGTCTTTGATTAACCAATTGGAAGAATTAATTCTAGGTTTGAGCATGCATGATTTTATTGTGTTCATACTCATTTCTTCTTGTATGGGTTTTCAATTTGCAAGGAAATTTCATGGGATGTAAAGTTTTAAAGTTCAAATATGTATGTCTATGTCTATACATTTTATTTCAAAAGTTTATTTGATTTTTATTGGAAAACTTGAGTTGAATTAAAGTCACACTTGTGTTTGAGGATGGAAGTTTGAGTTTAAAAGTTTACATTTACATGTTTTATGCAACTATATACCCAAGTGAGAATTTGATTTCTTTTCTAGCAATTTGGTTATTGTTTCTAAGTTTTACCTTGTGTTTCATGGACAAGGTTTAAGTCCAACATGTTTCTATGAGTTTTTGGGAATGAATTGCATGAAAATAAACTTGTTTTGGCAAGGAAACACACTGCTCAAACAGAGCAGTTTTTCGGACTATTTCTGCAACAGCCCGTATGTGCGGCTTGGAGCTCAACACTTACGACTCTTTTTGGTAAGACCTGGCTTGTTTTTCGCTTCCTCTTTTCACCTCCCGGGCCTCCGATTGCATGGTTTTAAAATGTTTGCATAATCATTTGCATCTGACAAGTGCATTAGAATGAATAAATGAAACATTAGAACCGCACGAATAAAGACGAATGGTAATTGAATAAGTAAACAATCAAATCAATGGTATTGGCCAAGGATTGAATGTAATTGTATCGTTGTGCTTGAATTTATTTGTCTAGGTCGGTCGCTGAACCAATAGTACGTGTATCAAGGAGCCCACTGTGAGTAACATTGTTGTAAAGATATGTTCAATCGTATTTATTTTCTAATTGATAAATCATATTGTTTTCTGAAATGATACTTTTTATCGATTGAATGATGATCCTATTTTGAACTGTATTCGTGGCATCCATAGCGTATTGTGATTGTGATTGTTATTGTTATTGACATCGTTATTGTTACAGAGATCTCTGTCAGTTCCAAATCTTGGAACTATTGTTATTGTATGATGGCCATCAATTGATTGTTCGGTCTTTTAAGACCAAGTGTATCGTTGCTATCGGATGTACCACGTATAACTTATATGATTATTGATTAATTGAATTGATTGAATCGAACGATTGATCGACAATTGATATTGATTGAAAATGTTCTAATGCTAATCGATTGTTTCAAAGATTGAAGGACATCATTCATAACCTCTTTACACATATGTTATTCACTGGGCTCTACCTCATTGTTTATTATATATATGTAGGTGACCGAGCACCGGATCAAGGCTAGTGGCGTCGACTCGAACCCTTGTTTTGTTAAGCCAGCTAGTGTGCCTCATCACGAGGTTCCGAACCAACATGTGTCAAGGCTTTTTGGGTGGTTCAAATTCATGCCTTTGATATTGGTCAAGTGAAATGAATGTTTTATGGCTTTTGTTAATATTATTTTCGATAATGGGATTTAATTCCCTACATTGTGTTTTGTCTTGTATATATGAGCTTTATTGACATAAGTGTTCGTGTATATAACTATGTATGTGAAAGTTTATTTCCATTCAGATCCTCACAGCTCATTGGACGATGTATTTTATTATTGGTTGGCTTCCGCCAGCCCCTTTATATTGTATTATTATCATTATTGTTAAACAGGCCTTCGGTAATCACGGATTACTGGCCGGTTATGACGCTAAACCTATAGGGGCGGGTTTGGGTCGTGATAGTATCATATACACTCATCGTTATGATAATTTTTTTGTTTACTTATAAATTTTTTGATTATGTCTTATGTGATGTTTGGTTATATATATATATATTTTTTGAGTTATGATTTAGAAAATATAGAATTATGCCATTTTGTTATTTAGTTATAAGGTGCATATTTTTCTTAAAATATATTATCCACTAATTATATAAAGAACATTGCTATTCAAGACAAAAAATTATACTTAATTTTCACACTCAGTGACAATCAATTATGATATTAAAAGGGGAGTTTTTTTGATAAGTCCTATTTCTAAGAGTTTTGTTCCATCCAACCTATATTCTTTTTAACTATTCCATTAGATCCTATTTGAGGTAAGAAGACCAAAACACTCCTAATCTCTCATGTCCCCTATTAATGTTGATTGTTATTATGTGTTGGTAGTTCCCATACATCAGGATGTTGGCTGCCATTATATTCATATTAATTTGAAATGAATTTTTGTCATTATGTTGTCAATTATATGATGCGAATATTCACATCATGTAATTGAAATGAATATTCACATCATTATATTCACATTAATTTGAAATGAATTTTTCTCATTGTGTTGTCAATTACATGATGTGAATATTCATACTAAAATATACGAATGTAAATGTTCACATCACTACATGTTGTGAATAAGAATGTGTTGTCAATTAAAAATATAACATATTGTGAACATTCACTTCACTACATTAGATGAGAGAGAATTTTTCGGAAAGGTGTTGTGACCGTTCACATCAGATGAAAGAGAATATTCACATCATTTTTAATGTGTTGTTAATTAAAACAACAATGATTCATCCCCCCTTTTCCTCCCACTCCCTTGGACCCCCTCTCTCTCTCATTGGTTACTTTTTCTTTTTCTTTTTCTTTTTTTTCCTGCTCCTCCAATCACCCCCCGCCACGTGGCAAAGGGGGGTGAGGGGGTGACCCCCAAAAGGGGGTCCCAAGCATTATTCTAATTAAAAATAAGAAGGTTCACATGTTGTGAACGTTTACATCACTACATTAGATGAAAGAGAATTTTTCAAAAAGGTGTTGTGAACGTTCACATCAGATGAGAGAGAATGTTCACATTATTTTTAATGTGTTGTCAATTAAAAACATATTCACATCAGATGAGAGAGAATGTTCACATTATTTTTAATGTGTCGTCAATTAAAAATATATTCACATTATATAATAATATAAAATAATAATATCAATATTATTTAATTTGTGTATGAAATTTCTTATGCCTTGATCATTTCCCTTCTCTCTCCACATTAAATATCAATATTAAATATAAGGACATAAGAGTCTAAGAAAATAATGTAAATAAAAAAAAAAGATTTTATGAAATAAAAGTATAAATACATGGAATTAAGTGGGTTAAAAAATTTCTTTATGGACTTCTTGGGTTAGGACAATTCTAAATGAAATTTATCAATAAAAATCCCTATTAAAAGTAATACTTTTTTTTTCTCCATATTTTCTTTAATTATCAGTTAATCAAATCACTTATAAACCATTAAATTTATAAAATGAATTTAAAAAACAAGTTTGTAAATCATTTTATCTTGCACAATTTTTTACAGCCACGATAATTATAGTAAACTCGAAAAACAAGTAAAATAAATAAATAAAACAAAATAAAACGCAAGCATTTTGGCATGTGTTATTCCATACGGCACTGTTTTCTCAAACTATTGATGATGAAATGCAACCAAACGACTTAGCCAATGCTGTTGCCAGGGAATCAGGATCCCCTCCTTGCATTTCCTACTTGTAGGGCCATTGAGCCCACTTTTAGGCCCAATTTTGATAATCCGAACCGTTCATATTTTAAGATTTGTTCAGTATATCACACCTGTAAAAAATCAAGTTGATCGGATATCAGAAAGCATGTGTTCGGAAAACTCGAATTAAAAACTATTTTTTTAAAGAATTTAATAAACAGTTTTTCGAACACATGCTTTCTGATATTTGATCAACTTCATTTTTTACAGGTATGATATACTGAGCAAATCTTAAAATATGAACGGTTTAGATTATTAAAATTGGGTCTAAAAGTGGGCCCAATGGTCCTGCAAGGAGGAAATGCAGGGAGGGAATGCAAGGATGGGATCTTGATTCGTTGCGAGGTGGGACCTAGACCACAACGGCCTGAGTCCGGATCCTGTCCAACCAAAGCCTCCGGCCCTTCCTCCGGTCAAGGGCCACGATTTGGCCACGTCGCTTAAATGAAGATCTACGGCTCAGATACCAAAAAAAAAAAATTGAATTTTTTTCATTCAACCCAGCCACAAAGCTTTGAACAACGCAGCCACAAAAAAAATTTGAATTTCTTCAGCTTTGGTGAACGGCGATGGCATCTCGTGACACCGATGATGGCGAATCCAAGTCGGCGGCGAACATCGGTGGGCTCTCCCTCTCTCCCTTTGTCTTACTCCGAAGATTTGGACTGCGATTTGAGCCGCGAACCATAGTTAAAGGTAAAAAAAAAAATTTGTTGTTTCTCCCAAATAATCTCTTGTCCCTTTCCCGTCCTTCACCAAAGATGAAGGAAATCTGAGATGGAGAGACCACCATTTTAGGTTGAAATGTTTAGTGAAATTGAAAAAATCTGAGATGGTTGTTTTCTGGGATTAAAATTTTCTCGTCCCTTTAGGTTAAAATGTCCCGTCCTTCGACCACCATTTTAGGTTAAAATGTTTAGTAAAATGTTCTCTTGTGAGTTGTATAGTTTTGCTGGGATTAAAATGGTTGTTTATCTAAGAGCCACTGTGATGCCCCAATTCTAAAGCAAGCTAGTTTTGCTGGGATTAAAGTGGTTGTTTATCTAAGAGCCACTGTGATGCCCCAATTCTTCTTTGATTTGTTTGTTAAATTTTTTTTTTATTGTCATTTTGATTGGTGACTTAATTTGTGACTTTTTTTTATTATCATTATGTTTAAATAAATGTGTACATTGTGCATTGAAGGGTGTTTTTTATATTCTATTGATTCAGCAATGCCAATGTGATTGTTCATGTGCAAACTGAAACATCCACAATGGAGACAAAACTCATAAGCTGCTATATTATGTGTTCATGTGCAAACTCATTTATTGTTCTATTAACTAAAAAAGAATAGTTTGTTTCATTCTCATCTTAAATAGTTTGTTTCATTCTCTCTTCAAAACTAACAGTATTTGATTTGCTTGATGGTGTGAAAACTCTGCTTAATTAATGATATGCTAAATTCATTACTTTATAATAATAAAGTAGTTCCTCTTAGGTGTGTGCAAAACTACGATGACAATAGGAAAACTAAAGGAGAGTGGAGGGAGAAGAATGAGTATTAACAGTGCTTAACTCCATTTCATCAGTTCAAATATTATGAATTTCAGTCCATATTTCAACACAACGATAGGTCACACCTCTTTTTGCTTGTTTCATTGTTATCTTTAAGGGTCTCTCAGGAGATCTAAATACATTATATTTTCTTCCACGTTTTTGCTTGGACTTTTCCGAAAAACAACAAATCAATATATGCTGTCAGTTTTTTCCTGTTTAAGAAATTTATTGTCATATTTTCAACATCCAAGGGGTCAAAAGCTCTCATAGGAAAATTTTTACCCCAGTCTACATTAAATCAATTATTAGACCACTGTTCAAATTAAGTTCAAATCACTATTTAAGATGAGACAAAACTCATCAGTTGCTATATCATGCAACTCAAATTTATTGTTCTATTAACTAAAAAAGAATAGTATTGGTTGGTAAGAGTTCATGAACTCAAACATTTATACTTTTGTAGTGTAAACAAATTTTCGTAAGAGATGTCTTCATGTGCTTTGCTATTTGATAATTTTTTGTAGGTCAATGTTAATGTCAAGCACAAATGCAAGTATGGACAACATACATGAAGTTAGATTCGACAACCGCAATTGTCGATGTGGCAAAAAAGCTATGGTTAAGATTTCTCAGTGAACGGATAATCCAAATTGCCTTTATTTTGTATGCCCCAATTCACCGAACGGTTGTAAGTTCTTTGAGTGGTGGATCCCTCCACATATGTAGCATAATTTGAAGGTGGTCGAGAATGATATTCTTGAAGAACGTATGGAAGTCTTGTCTACTCTTAGAGAAGTAATTATCGTGAATAGGGAGCTCAAAGACATGACTATGAAGAGTAGGAAACAATATAGAGACTTGGCAATGGTGATTGAAAGAGTTGGTGAAAAATTGAATTACGCCTTTGCTTCTTTTGTTTTGTTGTTGGTGGTAGTTGTCATTCTAATGTATTTGAAATAGTGTATGTAATGTAAGGTAGAATGAGTATGACTTGTATTATAGGTTGAATGTGTATGTAATGTATGGTGGACCACTACCATTTTGTTCAAGTGGTAATGAATGTAATGGCTTTTTTTGTTTGATGAAGTGGCAATGATTTATTTGCTTAAGAGTTGAATGTAATGGCTTGTGACCTACTTGTGAATGAGTATGATTTATTTACCATACAACAACTAAATTGAACTCCAACAAACAACAACAATGCTAATTAAAATGCATTCATAATGGTAATTAAATACTTCAAGTGGTAATGAATGTAATGGCTTTTTTTTGTTTGATGAAGTGACAATGATTTGTTTTCTTAAGAGTTGAATGTAATGGCTTGTGCCCTGCTTGTGAATAAGTATGATTTATTTACCATATAACAACTAAATTGAACTCCAACAAACAACAACAATGCTAATTAAAATGCATTCATAATGGTAATTAAATACTTCAACAAGTTTTGTGCAACATCAACATCAACATCAACATCAACATCAATGTTAAATACTTCATTCATAATGGTCCAAAGAACAGTTTCATCATTCATACAAATCTCATCTCAATTAAAATTCATTCATAATAGTCACAACAAAAATTCAGCATGAAATTTGAAGTCACTACAAAGCTTTACTACAAAAACATAATAGATGCATAATAGATGGTGTGTTGCTGTTGCACATCAGAGGCATCTCCTATGCATGAAATTTGAAGTGCCTTCCACCTCTTCATGGCCATCCAAATCCTGAAATTTTTTTTTTGACAAACAGCAAAAATTCAGCACCAAAACAGTGTTTTAGCAGCACAAAATCAGCACAAAAACTGTATTTCAGCAGCACAACATGACAGTATTTCAGCACCAAAAAAATGACCAAAATACAACAGCTCAACAACACAAATTCAGCACCAAAAAGAGCATTTCAACAGCACAAAATTAGCACCAAAAATAGCATTTCAGCAGCACAAATTCAGCACCAAAAACAGCATTTCAGCACACAAATTCAGCACAAAAACAATATTTCAGCAGCACAAAATTATTGCAGCTACAAATAGCATTAAATTCAGCACAAAATTCAGCAAAAACAGTACCAAATCAGCAGCAAAAGTACCTCAGTACACAGCAGTAAATTATTTGTTGGTCGAGAACCTGTCTGTGAGCCTTGAGAATCTTGAAACCCAATGTCATACCCACCTTGAAGTATTGTCATAAATGTTGGTTGACCACAATATGCCAAATTGTTTGCCTACAATTCATTCATATTATATTACGATTCATAACAAGATGCAAATGAAAAATTAATTGACAAAACACAAATTAATTGGCTAAAAATCTGATTCACATTATATGTGGGATATATTAATGGAGGAGGAATTGTATCACCCATGGCAACGGAATGAGGAGGAGGAGGGGGAGCAAGAGGAGGATGAAGAAGAGTAACATTTTCATGAATACTTGCATCTCCTCCAATAGATAATGGAGAAGGCCACTTGAACATGTCACTTTAATGTTTATTTTTTTAAATAAAATTACAAGTTTTTTTATTTCATTTTACAATGTGGAGCCAATGCCTTATAGTAAACCATTAATTATGTTCATGGACTTCTAACCAGTCATGAAGCACTTCATGTGTGTGCCCTGAGGTGTGTTTCATAGTGTGCTATTATGATATGTATTACTGGTTTGGATAGAAGATAGGCTTGATCTCCCATACTTTCCATGCAAAGATGACTTAATCCAAAAATAAATAGGCTTTACCAAACACCTGGGGGGGGGGAGGGATTAATTTGACATGCAAAATGAAGTTTAAGACTTTCTACTACCACAAAAATTTCAGTGACTTTAAAATGCCAACAATCAGATACAAGCATGGATTTCTACTTGCTTTCTAAAGATGTCAAGAGTACCATTCAATCTAACCAAAAAATAACACATGGAACAAGAAGAAAACAAGTGCACATGACTGGAATAGTTACTTAAGAAAGTAAAGCGAACAATGCATGGAAATACAAGAAAATTCAAAAACAAACTTGTGTTATTTAGGTCTATTCTTCAAAATAGAAGGCATAAAAATGAATATATGCAAACTCTTTTGACAGCAGAATGAATTGGGTATACTTGACATGCCTACAGATTCACTTGTTATGAGCACACAATTTAAAATAGAATAACCAGTCTCCAAAGCCTCCAGAAGAAAATTTGAATGCAGACAATATTAGTGATTTTTTTTTTTTGGGGGTAAAAATGTTCTGTTTCCTCTTGTTTTCTAAATATCATGTACATGCTTTAGGAAAGAATATGTGTACTTCTAAATTGTTTCAAGTTCAAAATATTAGTACAGGTGGAAAATTCTGACAAATATAGAAGCTAATAAAAGCTTAGAATCTCAAAAGACGCTAAAAAAAAATAACAATAACAAACTGAGGATAAAATTACCTCCATAAGCAAACGTAACTGGCAAACCATCAAAAATTATTTGAACATGGCAGGTTATTTGAGGAAAAATGCTTTCAACATGGCAGATTGTTTGAACATGGCAGATTATTTGGGGAAAAATGCTTTGAACATGGCAGATTATATGGGGAAAAATTATGGAAAAAAAATATTACCTTCAGTTTGATGACGAAGTGCAGCTCTGGTTCGTAGGGTCGCCGGAGCTTGGTTCACCGTCGATGTTCGCCGCCGACTTCGATTCGCCGCCGATCGTCGTCGATGTTTGCCGTCGATTTCGCCAGAGCTTCGAAGAGGGAGGGAAAAAGAGCTTCGAAGAGGGAGGGAAAACGGACTCGTGAATGGGAGGGATGCTGCTGCTAGGTTGAATGAAAGAAATTCACTTTTTTTTTTTTGCATTTGAGTCGTAGATCTTCATTTAAGCGACGTGGCCAAATCATGGCCCTTGACCGGAGGAAGGGCCGGAGGCTTTGGCTGGAGAGGATCTGGACTCCAACGGCCTCGGCATCACACCTACACCAGTAGTCCAGGACGGATACAGGATTATATCTTTGGGGGGGCTATTCTATAGTTTAAAAAATTAGGAGGGCTACTCTATATAATTTTGAACTTATTTACAAAAAATTTCGGGGTGCGAACTCCTATAATTTGAAGTTATTTTAAAATTTTTAATATAATATATGATATTTTTCAAATTTTTGGAGATGCGACTGCCTCCCCTAGATCCATCATTGCCAGTAGTAAGAATGACATTGAGATTATCAATATATTTATATATTTTACAAAAGAATATTTTTAAGGAGAGATATTATGAGAGTTTCAAAATCTCATACAAAATTATTTTTAAAATCAAAATCTCTATGTGGGATTGTAAAATAAAAGTTAAATGGAAGTTAACCAATAGAGATTTTCTTAATTGTTTAAAATTAAGAAAATAAAAAAAAAATTAGTATGAGATATTGATCATAAAATTTGTCATTAAAAATCTCTTTTTGTTTATATAAATGGGAATATAAGATTCACTTTATGTTAGTGAAACAATTTACCTTTTTTTTTCTTTTTTTTTGATTTGAGATTATAAAATAAAAGGTAAATGGAAGTTAGTCAATAAAATTTTTCTTAATTATTTAAAATTAAAAAAATTTAATAATTTTAGAATGAGTGTTTAGAACTCCTAAAAGATTTCTACCTAAAAATCTCATTTTTCTTATATAATATATAAATTTATGTTTATTGCAATTAAAACATGTGAAATGTTACTATACACATGGGTGTATCATATACGCCCCTCGTTATTATAATTTTTTGTTTACTTATAAATTTTTTAGTTATTATAATTTTTTGTTTACTTATAAATTTTTTAATTATATCTTATGTAATGTTTGGTTATATATATATATATTTTTTTTGAATTATGACGTAGAAAATATAGAATTATGTCATTTTATTATTTATGAGGGGTATATTTTTCTTAAAATATATTATCCACTAATTATATAAAAAGCATTGTTATTTAAAATTAAAAAAAAAATTAAACTTAATTTTTACACTCAGTGACAGCCACTTATGATATTAAAATAATATTTTTTCTCATATTATTTTTAATTATTAATTAATCATATCACTTATATATCATGAAATTTATAAAATAAATTTAAAAAACGAGTTTGTAAATCATTTTAGCTTCCACAATTTTCTATAGCCACGATAATTACAGTAAACTCGAAAGACAAGTAACAAAAAAACAAAATAAAAGGCCAACATTTTGGCGTGTGTTATTCCATACGACACCGTTTTCTCAAACTATTGATGATGAAATACAACCAAACGACTTGGCCAACGCTGTTGCCAGGTGGGACCTAGACCACAACGGCCTCCGCATCACACCAGCACCAGCACCAGCACCAGCAGCCTTCCCTCTTCCTCTGCCGCCGCCGCAACCAGCACTCGACACCATCTCTCCTCTCTCCGGCATTGGCGGAATCTTCATCGGAGGTCGGTTCCCCTTCCTCTTCTTGATTTCAACAGCATCCATCTCGGGCTTAAACTTCATCGGTCCAAACATAAACATCCTCCTACGCGACTGCGCAGACATGGACGTAATAGCGCTGATGTTCACCTTCTGAACCGGTGATCCCTGCTTCGAATAATTGCTCAGATCCAAGAACGAGAACCGGAGCGAGATCGACCGGTTCCTATTCACCGTCCTTCCATCTCTATCCTCTCCTCCAACACGCGGTTTATGAAACGACGCCGATTTCACCCCCAAATCTCGCTTCCGATACTCGATCTCACGATAAACGTTGTTTCCGAAGAAGACGACGCTGTCGTTTCGGCTCAATTCAGAGTCCGTAGCGCCGCAGAACTCGAATCGGTCTTGATCGGAGGAATTGCTTCGGCGAGAGGGGTCCTCGAACTCGTAGCCTTGAATTGGGAGGTTGCAGAGAGAGATATCGTCGTCTGCGTCTCCAGAGTCTAGAGACAAGTCTTCGAAAGCAGGTTTGTGCATGTCTTCCATTGTTGAAACGAGAGTGTAGAAGAAGAGAGAGAAAATGAAAGATGTGAAGAAACGTAGTAGCTTAATGTGGTTATATATAGAGTATACGTATAGAAAACTAGAGACAGAGAGAGAGAGAGAGGATGGTAGCTTTGGAGTCACGGCTTCTAGAGAGAGAGAGAGAGGTGGTGTTGATAGAGACTTTGGAGAGAGAAGACATCGGAGAGAGGGAAAAGACAGAGGACTGGTAAAGGATTACTAGAAGAAGAAACAACTAATCGTCAAGAAATGTAGAGACAATTTAGGGATACTATATATTGACATGAATAAATTACAATTTAGGGATACTATATATTGACATGAATAAATTACAAATTGAATTATTATTATTATTATTTATCTAGAGTTTCTTTTGCCTAGGACAATTACTTCTCGAAAGTTTTGAAATTTGTGACCACATTTGTTTTCATTTTGGTTAAACTAAAAGTTTCCATGAGGAGAGGGTATCTAATCACGCCAGTACAAGTCGCAACTCTCAGCAATGATTTATATTAAATTTATAAATTATTTATCAAAGAAAACTACTAACAACAAGAATCGAACTTAAATCGTGAAGGTGAACTGTTCGCCCCTTGCCAATTTAATCAACCTTCATTGGCATGACCAAATCCTTTGGAAGACATGTACTTCATACTTTAACTTTTAGAAGGAATAACACACCTGTGAGTGCAAGAAAAATTATTTACAAAAAAAAAATAAAAATAAATTTATGATTTCAAATTTATAATATTTTTCACTTATTTGTAATTATTTTTCACTCATATCGTGTCAGTGTAATTCCTCCTAAATTTTATCCGTAAATTCTAAATTATCAGCCATTTATAATAAAATTTTATCTAACTTCATTTATAATTTTCTATTAATTTGCTTCTTATATATAATGATGTCAGTATTATACTAAATATTTATTGTTAATGAAGAGTTCAATAAGAAAAAAGTATACCAACTATGGCATTATTAGTTGTGTTGCAAATTGAATTATTATTATTTTCTTCAATGTGAGTGAAATAATCCAAATATGAGAAGTATTACATGAAACTGATCATTAGTCTAACAAGAATTAAAAATCAAAATTCTCTTTATGGAAGTTAAACTTGAAACCTTACACTATAAAATAGTGTTGCATAATTATTAGACCAAAAGCCTTGATTAATAAGTAATTAGAATACTTACTGTGAATTTTATCAAAAATTTAAATATATAATGAAAATTTTATTTGATGAGTTGTGAATTACATTTAAAGTAAATAATTTTTTTCAATATATAGTATTTTTAAAAATGCTTTTCATCATTTTCTTTCACTCTCACTTCCACATCTCCAGTTGGTATGCTATGCTCTGTGATATTTGTCTTCTATCCGACGTATTTATTTATTTATTTATTGTGTAATGTTAAAATTGAGTGAAATAATGTGCTTTTCTAATGTAGTGTGCCTGTCAAGTGGGCAGTGATTGAGAGCATTGAGCTCGAAGCGGTGTTTTAGAAAGTTGATAAAAAATTAATTTTTTGATTTTTTTTTGTAAAAAAATTGATTTTTTTGGGTTGGGTTGGGTTGGGGCTATTTTAGTCAAAAAAAACAAAATAGATTTTTTAGCCCAATAAAATAAAATGTCATATCCAAACCATAATTATTTTATTTTTTCTTTCACAAAAGTCAAAAAGTCAAAAAATTAAAAAGCCCAAACGAGACTTTTTAATCCCAGACCAAAATAGCTAAAAAATTAAAAAGTCAAAAAATAAACCCACATCCCAAATGAAGGCTTTGTAGTTTTTTGTGTACAAAAATTAAAAAGCTAAAAAATTAGCTTTTTTAGCTTGTTCTCAAAACACCCCTAAATGGAGTTTTATATATGTGGCATTGAAGAGAAGAAAAATAAAAAATAAAAAAAAAAGGAAAATGAGTGGGAGCACTAATTAGTGCTCCCACTAATTAGGTGACAGTGGGTCCCATCAGTAATGATGTGATGTTTTGGTCTTGGAGTTGTATTTTTTTTTTTTTTTTACTTTTTTAATGCATTAGTGCTATTAGTGGTGATGTTTTTAGTGAGATGAATCATTGTTGAAAAAAAAAAGGTCAAAACATCACATCAATAGATAGGTTCCATCTCTTAGAACTCTTTTAGAGCTTCCAAACATTTTTGTTTATGTTATCCTATAGACTAGTAATGATGATGCAAAACATTAAAATGTTATATATATATATACAATAAAAAGGAATAAATTATAAATACACTTCATGAATTGAAATTCAAGGTTATTTATCATAATCCGACCTAAGTTAAATCCGAATTATTCGGATTGTACATAAATTTTATTTATTTATTTTTAGTGCAGCTAAATTAATTAATTAATTAAAATTAGACTATATTTACATTTTTTTTATAAAATATATCATTAATAATATCAAAACAAATCATTTATATAATGTAAGAGAGATGCCACTATGATGGTCTTTACATAAGTTGTGTTACGTTACTTGTGTATATAATATATATTCAATATGATCTAACTATCTAAATTACTTTAATATCATCAAATGATTAATAATTTATATATATATATTTAATAGTTTTACATACATAAATCGGGTTTTAGGTTGTTTGATATCTTTATCCAAACCCGTCGTAATTCGGGTTTCTAAATTTTTTTCTAAACCCGTACCAAATTTTTTTTTTTTTTGATCAAGCCTAAAAAAAAATCGGGCTGGGCTCCAGTTGCTTGGATTAAACCTATCCAAGTTGCATCCGTAATTGAAATTGAAAGAATCATAGTAAGTCATATCATCCTGTATAAAGATTTCATTTATAATCGCTTTATTTGGTTTCATTTATAGAATATGTTTTAATGTTAAACATTTAAAAAATATTAATAAAAGTTTTAAATTTACCTTTTGCACAAGAAAAGAAATTAGTATGAAAATGATGAATGTATTGTGAGTTTTGCCAAAAAAAAAAAAAAATTAAAATAAAAATATATTATAAGTTTTTCATTATTTAAATAAAAAATAATGTTAGGGGCATTCCGAGAATTGAACTCGGGACCTCTCGCACCCTAAGCGAGAATCATACCACTAGACCAAATGCCCATTTTGGCATACGTTCCCTACTATTAATTACTTAATGAGAATAAAGAGCTAAACCCTAGTAAAAACTCAAGAGCGATTCGAAACCTCCAATACACACCATTTTCACTAGTCGAGAGCTCTGAGATTCAGAGATGGCGAGATCGGCCCTCCTTCACTTGGTTCGTTCGCAGACCACTCATCATCTCAAGTCCACAACCTCACTCTCTGGTTCTCTCTCTCTCTCTCTCTCTCTCTCTCTCTCTCTCTCTCTCTCTGTGTATATGTATATATGCGTTTTCCTGTATGTGTCTGTGTATATATAATTATACTTACATGTTGGAATTGTGAATGCAAGTAAACTATGTAAATTGTGGACGTTGGATATGCAGGGTGTTTCTGTTTGGATATGGTAACCTTTCACCAAAATTTTCATCTAATTTGATTCCAAATTCGAGTAAAAAGTTTGATTTGACATGAACTAATCCAATCGTTTTATCAAATTTTCATTAAAATCATTTTTTAAGAATTTCCCTCTTATCCTAAATTTCCCTTTTCATCAAATTTGATGAGAAAAACAAATTCATCTCCGATCTTTTTAAATCTTTATCAAATTCAAATTTGATGAGTTGTCAATTTGATTAAAAAAAATAACTTGATTTGATGAACATTTGATGCTCTTACTGTAGGATACAATTGGTTTCTGTTTGTTCAGATCAAACCTAGATACTTCTGTATATTGATGGTCTAATATGTACTTTGGATCGTTTACGGGAACTTGGGTTGTGTTTGTGTCTTTTGATTTGCGAGAGGGAAATTAGGGCCTTTTTGGTTGTGTTTTTGTTTTATTTGTTTTTGTGTTTTTGAAAACAAAAATAATGAAAAGTTTGAAAACACCCATCACCCATAGTTTTCATGTGGTTTTCAGAGAGAAGATACGCGCCCAAGGCCGAGCGCTTCCCCCTTGAAAGGAAGGGGTGGCGTGGTATTTCCACGAGAGAGGTTTTCATAAAATTCGTGGCGCACACTATATTGTGCGATGGGCGTACATTAGATCGGGACTCCATGGCCGCTTTGCTGCTTCAGTTTTGCAGCCAAAGCGAAGGATTGCCCTACATTCTCTTTCTCTCTCTCTATCTTTCTTCTACTCCTCCTCATCATCCATCACTCTTATCCTCTTCTCTTTCCAATTTTTTATATTTTTATTTATATTTTTTTATAGAAATTTCTGATGTCTGCGAACACATTTGCCTATATATATATATATAGTATTTGAGGCCACACGATGCGTGTGGTATTATTTTTGAAATCAAAATAAGATTGATATTGATGGTTGAACAGTAAAAGTTTTCTTTGAATGTGGACATTGACTTGATATTACATATTGCCCCTTTTGTGGTGAAGAGAAACAAACAGAAAATATACATGAGATTTATCGCATGACATGGGCATTTTGGGGAAAAAATACCGTGACAGAGGGTAGGCTACACCAAGTCCAGTCTTCACATATAATAATTTTATATAGTATAAATATGTACTTATGCTCGTCTTTGTATGTGTCTGTGTAGATATTGTTCTGCTTAGATGTCGAAATTTTGAAAAAAGTAATAAACTATGTAAATTATGTACGTTTATGTTGCTGTTTGGATATGCTTATTGTACGATACAGTTGGTTCAAACCTAGATACTTCCGTACATGCATAATATGTACTTTGGATCGTTTACTAGAACTTGTGATGTATTTGGGTTTTGGATTTGTGGATGGAAAAGAAAAATAAAGATGAAAGAGGGAAAAGAAAAATTAGGGCCTTCTAGGTTTTCTTTGTTTTTGTGTTTTTGAAAAACAAAAATAATGTAAAGTTTGAAAGCACCCATCACCCATAGCTTTCATGTGGTTTTCAGAGAGTAGAAACACGCCCAAGGCCGAGCGCTTCCCCCTTGAAAGGAACGGGTGGCGTGGTATTTCCACGAGAGAGGTTTCATAAAATTCGTGGCGCACACTATATTGTGCGATGGGCATACATTATATCGGGACTCCATGGCCGCTTTGCTGCTCTAGTTTTGCAGCGAAAGCAAAGGATTGCCCTACATTCTCTCTCTCTCTCTCTCGCATCATCATCCATCACTGTTATCCTTTTCTCTTTCCATTTTTTTAATAGAAATTTCTGATGCCATAGAACTCATTTGCCTATATATATATACTAGTATTTGAGCCCACGCGATGCGTGTGCTATTATTTTTTAAATCTAAAGAGATCAATGTTGACGGTTGAACCTGTAAGAAGTTTGCTTTGAATGTGGATATTGACTTGATATTACATATTTGCCTCTTTTGTGGTGAATAAATAAAGATAAAAGAGGGGGAAAAGAATTAGGGCTGTTTTGGTTGTGTTTTCGTTTTGTTTCGAAAACAAAAATAATGAAAAGTTTGAAAACGCCCATCACCCATAATTTTCCTGGAGATAAGTAATTTGGTTGAAAGGGATTCCCAGAGCTTGTAAGTTGTGTATATGACACCTGTCCTTGCTTTAGCACATCACATAGCCACTGTTGTATGGTGCCAAACCTCAACACACTGGTCATTCCCTCAGGTTTCTGTAACCTAGAGATTTTCGAACTTGAAAAACTAGAAAAAGTAACTTTCAATTCTATAGGTGTCAATTTATTTGACAATTTTGTATCTGATAGATGGACTGTCATGATCAGGGATTTTTATTCACTGGTTTGTATGATGACTTCTAAAGAGTTGTGGACTGGGCATGTTGGTTTCTTTGCTTAGATTCAGAGTGAAGTCTCAAAAATGTTGTGAAGATTGAAAAATGTGCTTGGTATAATGTTATGTTGTGTAGTTTATGTGACTAGACATAGTTGTAAAGCTCCAAATTATTTATTCTTTGTTTGGAGTCACTATTATTTCCCTTATCATAATTAAATTAAAAGTAAATGATGTTTGTACTTAAAAAGTGAAGCTCATACAAAAGCATATGATTCATTATTGTGGTAGTTTATATTGTATTATTGTTCTATTTTTGCTAATAAATTTATCGTTCTATTTTTTCTAATAAAATTATCTTTCACAATTTTTGATATAGAATTCATGTCATTCACTTACGGTTTAGCCTCTGTTACAAACCTATGTTTCTTTCCATTAATGCTTTGTAACATGCACAGACACATTTCTCCTCATAGACCAGAAGGCATCCACACCATGTTGCATTGATCTTTCAAGGTCTTAAGGTGTCCATTTTGGCGATGTTTTTTTGTTTTTCCCTGTGCCTTTTACATGCTTATGTGTGAAAGTGGAGTTGGCAATGAGGTTGTCATCCCGATCAAAATGCTAGGGACTTGTTCCCTAGGCCACAAAATAAGAAATAAGATTGGGTTTTGGGGGCATGGTATCGGACTTGTTTTGCGGAATACAACTTTTGAAGAAATGCCAAAAGTTGTCCTGATTGTGCAAACAAAAATTATGTACTTCTATGTTTCAAATTACTCTTAGTTGCATCTAAAGAGGAAAGTCAAAATGCTAGAGATATTTTCTCATAACATTTGATATACTGAAGTCTTTCTTTTCAGTAGAAGATCTTGCAACTATAACGAAAATTAAAATGAAGTTGTAAACTGTTTGACACCTTTTTCACATGCACCATTGAATTTGTATGCAGACAAGCAAACCTATATGTCTTGTTAGTTGACTTTTTACGTTATTCATTTACTTATAAGAGTTGTATATAAAATATCAATACAAACTCTTCTCTCCAAGCAGTTATGAGAGTGACACACAATTTTACTATTTCTTTTATCAAAATTTGCATCTCCTTATTTAAGATCAGCCCTACATATTATGACAAGTAGTGAACCACACCAATTTCATTTGGAAATGCAAATGCAAGGTCCAATTAATTCCAATTTTTTTTTTTTTTTTTTTTTTTTTTTTTTTTTTCGTTTTTGTTTTTGCTTTTGACAGCATATAATGAGAACTTCGTTAGATGAGCCTTTTATTTTTGTATTGCCCATAGGAACTCTGTGATACCACACATTATAGTGGCAACTGGCAACACGGTGTGGAACATATACATGTTCAATGCCCATAGGGATTATATAATGCCACAAATGATGTTTGCAAAGGCTTTGTGTGACACTATCACTACCACTTCATATTATCTTGTCTCTCTATGGAAGAATGTAAATGTTGATTCATTTGCGGTTATGACTTTTCAAATTATGGATTTAGCCACACATTGGAAGCTCCAGACAAGTTGTTTAGAAAAAGTAAGAAATCCCAGTTCGATGAATTCTTGAACTAAGGGCTATAATACCAAAGTCACTTTTTGTTAACACTTTTTGCTGCATAATGATGTCCTTCATAAATAGTTAAATTGTTATGTATTACTTGTATACGTTGATGTGTTAGTTCACCAGCACGCTTTAGAAGCTTGACCTTTGGTATTCTAAAAATTACCACTCATGTTCTCTAAAATACGCAAAATTCATGCCTCTTGGCTTGCTTGAACCCCTTGTATCTTGATTGTGCTGACTCTTTAGGCTTTCCTCCAGATACAAACTCAACTACAGATTGTTGGCTATTGATGGGTGATTACCTTTTCCATTTGAGGGAAAAAATTTCCTTATTAACTCAACGTGGTTGTCAGTGAGCTTTTTGGCTTGGAAATTCAGAGATGCACATTTTTAAGGTTACTGTTAACAGTTTTTTGCTGCTTCAGGTTATTATCCCCATAAGTTCGGAACATGGTCGCCACACCCTCCGAGTTCCAATACCAACCTCAACTCTGCTTCACAGTTTGCCATTATGCAAAAAAGATGGGCATCTCAATCCCCAAGGGAAGATGACAAGATCAGCATTGGACCTCGTAGAGGAGTAGAAGCTGGGGATGATGATAAGGATACAGGGGTTGCTTATTATGGTCCGATCTCAAGTACTATCAAGAAAGTGAAGCTCCTCTCTCTTTCCACCTGTTGCCTATCCGTGTCTTTAGGACCTGTCATAACATTCATGACATCTCCTGACTCGAATGTGATCCTAAAGGGGGCAGTGGCTTCTTCGGTTATCTTCTTCAGTGCTTCAACCACTGCTATTCTTCACTGGTTCGTGAGCCCTTATATTCACAAGTTCAGATGGCGGCCTGGTTCAGACAGCTTTGAAGTCGAGATGTTGTCATGGCTGGCAACATCTATTCCGAAAACCATCAAGTTTGCGGATATCAAGCTGCCGGAGACAAACAGGCCTTTTGTGACATTTAAAGCTGATGGAAAATTTTATTTTGTTGATGCCGACCACTGTCACAACAAGGCTTTGTTAGCTAGACTGACCCCACAGAAGGCAACGCAAGAGTCGGCTTTTAAGAATTTGTGATTGAGAAGATTTTGATGAGAACTTCTTAGTTTGTATGTTTTGGCTCAAACTATTACTATGGCTTGTAATGAACAAAATGATCAGGGCTTTGAGCTTATTATGGGATTTTTATCTGTTTTCGTTAAAATTAACAGGATTATCCATATTTTGTTTTTTTGGGTCTTTTTGACAATCAATAAATTAATGTATGAAGTTTTACACCTACACATTCAATTGGGTGAGTTTGAAGTTTCAGAATAATGATCCACTTTTCAATGTTGGTTGAGCTGATAGCCCAAAACCCCAAATCATGTTTTATCTGTTATTTGCATCTTTGTATCTTTTTTCCTTGTTAAACTCTCTCAAGTACTTATCGGATATGTCTTTTTGCGGAATTGTGTTTCACTTCTTATTTCTTGGATGAATTACATTTTTCACCCCCTATAGTTTAATTTTAATTTTATTTTAATATTTATTTTTTCTATTTGAATAATTTGATGTCTGCAAGTTATAGTTAAGTTTTAGTTTGGTATTTTAGTCTGAATTTTGGTTAAATTTTTCTACGTGTAAATCTAAAGAAAAATAGCAAGTATATCAAAATCATTAATTTTTAACTTTTTTCCCCCTCTACAAGTCCAAATCCAAATACAAGCATAGCAACAAATCTCTCCACAAATCTAATATTAAAAAAGACCTACTTCCACTCTTGTATGAACTTTATGTCAAACAATATCCATTTAGATCTATCAGAATGCAGGCAGGCAATTCATGAATTAAAACAAAATCTAGATATTATATGAAAAGAAAAGTCAGGACAACACAAGTGTTGGTATTTTTTTTTTGATAATAATATTAGAAAAATATATAAAATAAAATTAAATAAAAATATTTTTATTAAAGAATGAAATACAGGATAAACTACATAATTAAAAATACATGAATGAATTAGATTACATCGTAGGACATTATAAGACGGATTCACATAGACATACAAAATAATATACAAGAAATAGTTTAAATCTAAAAGTTTGAAGAACAAAGGATAAGAGACGCAAATCTAAACCTGTGTGATACCACAATTTCCTCAAAACAGATTCACCGCCTCTCAATGGGTGCTAGAGGTACATCGATATCTGTCTCCTAAGATACGACGATCGAAACCAGCTCATGAAGAAGCACATTCTAAATAGCTTTAGTGAACTTGGCAGTCGCAGTACTCTCTCTCTAACAAGAACTAAAGAAGGAGTTAACACAAAGAAGATAAACAAAATTTCCTTGGTATAAAAATCATTTCTAACTTTATTATCTTAAAACACCATCTCATTTCCCATAAAAAAAATCTCTCCAAAATTCTTCTACTAAGTTGGAAGGGAAAGCCTCTATTTATATTTGTAGGAGAGAACCTTAGCCATGAAAACTAATAGCAATAGGGTCATCAAAGTGACATTAACCAAGGCCATCAACTCTAGCCATTAGGGCTAAAGTTACAAAGGTTAAAAACTCATGGCCACTAATATGATCATCAACTCTATCATCAAAAGATGAGAGTTACAAAAGTCTAAAAATTTTATGTGCTTAATATATACAAATAAATATATATATATAATGATATTTGAATAATTCAAACAGATGGGTTGCAAAACGGATACGGGTGTCGGGTCAAAACCCGATCCAAGCCCAATATCAAACACATATACAAGCTAAACCCAACATAGTACAGCCAAGTCCAAGTTCAAGATTAAGTGCAACTCTAACTCCAAGACCAAGATCAAACTCAGCACAAGCACATGCACATGCACAAGTACAAATCTAAGCCCAACTTTTATTGATGCCCACTTTATGAGACAATTCTCATTCAAAACCTAATAATTTCGGCTCATTATTTTTATATTGTAATCTTCTCACTTAAGAGAATACAACCTCACTCGGACCCACCTCAATTGGCTATTGGATCCTACTTTAATTTCGAATTAAAGTTGCTGAAAAACCATTATTTTCCAACAATTCTCCATATGAATAAAATTTGGCCAAATAAATAAAAACGGACAACGCTTAGCAATAAAGATTCGGAGAGAGAGTACACAAAATAACCCTACATCAGAAAAGGTAACTAACGCCTTGAACCTTTCGTAGTCAAAACCTATCGGATTTACTGGTTGACCAGTGAACGTGATGTCTTGAACTGTTCTATCGTTTGTGTAAATCGAGACAATAGACCTCACACAGGAGTTACTCCAACCATTGTTTTTGTTCTCACTAGTGTGTCAAATTAGGCCTTGAAATACTTGTCTGGTTCAGTGAGTGTTTTTACAGAATTCGGCCTTGTCAATTCTTAAAGAAGCGGCCCTACTTCGTATTCACATAGGTATGTGACCTATATAGGTATCTCGCTATACCACAATTGACTATTCGAAACACACAGGTCATTAAAAGCATCAGTTCAACCTTCTACCACAAGGGGTATTACTGTATAAAGGAAATGGCCAGGAGGCTTTAACTCCACAGTGATTCACCCATTATACGTAATTAGGTTGTTCCTTGTGAACTTAGATCTTGGGATTTTCAGTCAATTAGATTGGATTTTTCGCTCCAATAACATTCGTTAAAGGCCTTAACCCCATTCCTCTTGACGACTTCTTACTAACTCTCAATTTAACCTTTAGGTTAATGGATCCATAATATTGTCCTTAGACTTTACATAGTCTATAAAGACAACACATGAGAGCAGTCATCATATGGAGTTATGTCTTTGATGAAAATATCTAGAGCTTCCATCATACTTATTACTCTATGCCCTACCTATACTTGATTGGTAGTCGCAAAGTATACAAAATTGCTAGCACAAGTTTCGATCAACATGGAATATCCTCAAGAAAACGGCGAAGTCATTCAGCTACTTCAGTAGCTTTATCTAAATCACTGAATTTCGATTTCATCATTGATCTAGTGATACACATCTACTTGGAAGATTTCTAAGACACAGTTGCACTTCCAATAGTGAAAACAAATCCACTAAAGGATTTGTAATCTTTATATCAAATATCCAGGTGACGTCACTGTACCTTTCTGGTACAACTGGATATCTGGAAAAATGCAATCCATAATCCTAGCTTTATCGTAAGTACCTTAGTACCTGCACAAACGCCTTCTAAAGATAGGCATTGGAATTACTCGTGTATCTACTTAACCTGCTAACTGAGTAGGCTATGTTCGGCCTTGTACAATTCATCAGATATATCAAACTTCCAATGACTCAAGAATATTCTATTATTCTTGGTCAAATGGAGACTCAAGTCTACTGATATTCTCGACACACTTGTATCTAAAATTTTTGAATATCTTATCAATATAATGAAAGCAAGCAAGGCAAGGCATACTCATGAGTTTGGCCATGCTTGGAAATCCCAACTTCAAAACCTCCGAATGGTCCTAGAATAGAAATAAAAGTGGGCATATACTCAGTCTTTCAACACATCTCATGTACATTTGATATTCGGACTGCTCATCACTTGTTACAAATGGTGCAATAATCAAAAACAATATTTTACAATTGTGTCCATCTGTTCGCATACCAAGAATTGTCTACACCAAAATCTAAGATATAATATTGGCTTCAAGCTCGTCCATTTGGAAAACAATAAACATTGGGTTCGTTTGGTTTGTATTTCTGAAAAAATTTTGGGAAATTTTCTCTACAAATAAGTTTTTAAAAGGAATCAAACCAAACAAAATTTTTTAAAATTTTTTTCCAAAACTTGTAAACCAAACAAGTTTTCCAAACAAATCTCTCTCTCACACACATCAAATCAATCACTTTTTCCAAAACTCTCTCTCAAAATAATTTTCCAAAACATCTTTTTGAAAAAAACCAAACCAAACAACTTTTCGTACTTTTTATCTCTAAAACACATCTCTCAAACACAAACCAAACATACCCATAAATCGGGACATAAACAATGGAACTGACAAGTATTTTTATTTATTTTTTTTGTATGTGTGTAATAAAAATTTCATGACACAATTCCAATCAAGAACAATACAGTAATTAAACGGAACATATAATTGCAGAGAGTGATAATAGCAGGACAAGTAACAGAAACTTTTATTGGTTGGTTCAGGAAAGCTGAAGTGAGTGAAAAGGTCATGCCCACGTTAGATTTACACTAATTATTTTATTTATTTATTTATTTTTAATAAGTGTAAACTGAACATTGCTTAATAATTTTTAAATAATTATATATTATTTATTACACGTACTTTGAAAAAAAAGTGGACAATAATTTTAAGCATGCTAACAAATGTCTTTAAGGGCACTAGTTAGAATTCATTAAAAAATGGACAAATTGATCATTACATTGGTTTAAAGATTTTCACCATTCATATTTATTATTAATACAGTGATGATACATAAAATGATAAATATTTATGAAATACAAATATGATTGTTGTAACATTTTTATCAAAGTAAATTTGAAATTGTAAATTTATAGCGTCAAATCTGATAGTACAACATGTTTCTAGAAGTGGTTGTTAAGTAGAAACTAATCCAAGAATTTGGCAAGAATTTTGTGAAGATAAAATTAAAAAAATTGATAAAGTGAGTAAAAACCTCTTCTCTCTAAAAATTTGAAAAAACCTCTTCTCTCTAAAAACCTCCTTCTTCTCTCTAAAAACCTCCTTTCCCGGCCTCTTTTTGGGCTGGCCGGCCGCCGCCTTTGGCTATGGCGGTCGGCTGGCCTAGCTTGTTTCTTGTTTCGGTGGCTGACTTGTTAGCTTTTCGTTTCAATAAACTTGAGTCTTCCATCTTCCCCACGTAGGTGTGTTTTTGTTGCTGTGGGAGTGTCTTCGGTGAGTCTTCAGGGGGTGTGTTTTGCTATGTTGCTGCGGTTGTCTTCTTGTGTTCAATCTTGGTGGGCTGCAGTAGAGGCTTAGGCAGTGGGTGTTGTGTCTTCAGTAGGGTGTGGTGTTCAGTGGGTGTTGTGTTTTCAGTAGGGGGGGTGGTGTCTTCGGCAGTGGGGGTTGTAGCTTGGTGTCTTCCCGGCAGTGGGTGTTGCCTCGTGCTGCAGCAGGGGGTGTGGTGTCTTCCCGGCAGTGCCGGTTTAGCTGATTCATCAGGGGAGTTCAGGTTTTCATTCGAGCGCTTTTGGCGAGTAGGAGCTGGAGGGGTGCACTTGGGTTCGTAGGCGACTCGGTTCTTTCCGGTTTGCACTCGTGCGCTCCTTCTTGGTTGAAAGTTTGAGGGGTGTAGTCCTGGGTCCCAGCGGGTGGACGGTGTTCGGTGGGTGTGTGGTGATGCAGGGGAGGTTTTTCAGCTTTCGAGCGGGTGGTTATGGTGTTCTCCGGCCAGATGACGTGACGCAGGCGACGGTGTGGGTGTGAAGAAGGGTGGCGTGCAGCAGGGTGGCGTGCGTGGGTTTGGCGTGCAGCAGGCGTCGGGTGTGAAGTAGGGTGGCGTTGGGAGCTGTTAGCAGCATAGGTGTAATGATGTTGTTTTCAAATTAGCTGGTGAATGTTGATTTGATGGGTTTTTAGTTTAGTTTACTTCTTTTAGTTTGGTTTCAGTGTTTTGGTGGGTTGAATGTGTGGACATTCATGTATTTTAATTTCTTTGGTTGTAGTTAAGTTCTGCTTAACTGTTTAAAAAAAAAAAAATTGAGAGGCTAAGGAATTGATTGTATGATTGCGAGTAGCAGTAGTAGAGGTATTTTTATACTTTCGAATCTCTCTCGATACATTTTATCTTCTTGTATTTTTAATTTCTTGCTGTTAAATAAAATTTTTCTTTACCGATTAAAAAAAAAAAAAAGTGAGTAAAATGGATCCGTGTTCTCTCTAATATTCTTTCCATCATCCAGTAGTTAATCACAACAACTACTAATAATGACTAGCTGTGTTAGTTGTAATATTTGAATCAACTGCTGAACAACAACTAAATAAAGAAAATATTAGAGATGATCATCTTTCATATAAAATAAAAGTTACTTCTTTTTTGCTAACCTCTCTCCACAAATCCCTATTCAAATTTTTTTTTTTTTCCCAAACCGTATCTAAAAATTTAAGGAAAACAATTGATGAAGATTGAGGAGTCACTAGTTAAAGGACATGAAAATTTGGAGACAAGTGTCAACCAAGTAAGTTGAACGTCGTTGTTGCTCTAGAAGAAAGCCTTCCGTCTCTGCATGAGAAAGTTCTGTGGAATGCAGTGATGGGATTTCATTGAGGGTGTGCTTAGGGACTAGTCTTCATGTGGACCTAACCAAATTAAGACTAGTACAATAAAACAAAAACGAGTTTGAATTTCCCTTGAAATTGAATATATATATTTGTTTGCTTTCCATAAATTATTCTTCAGTTTTTTGGTTATTCAAATTTTTTTATTATTAAAAAATATTACATGGTAAAAATTTATCATCTAGAATGAAGCCATTTATATTTGTATAGGTTGTTTATTCACTTTTATAGGATGAAGTCCTATGTTTACGTGTAACTAATTTTATTCAAGGTGATGGTTCTATATTGAAACTCACAAGAAAAAATTAAAAAAATGAAATTATTCAAGCTAAATTTAGGTTGTGTTTGTTTGACATAAAATGTTTTTATCAAAAATATTTTACTCATTTTCCTTTGTTTGGTTGAACAAAAAGTAAGTGCAATATTTTAAAAAACATATATTTTTGCATCATTTTTTCAAAAATAACTTATCATTAAAATTTTCATAAGTCAATTTGACTCCACTCACTAACTTTTTAATACATTTAGTCTTTTCAAATAAGTATCTCGACTCACTAAAAAGTCATAAATGACACTTTATTAAATCAAAATTTCTTTTTTAGACAATAAATTTTTTTTAAGTGTCAACCAAATACCAAAAAATAAAAATAAAAACGTTTTTTTTATAAAATTAATTTATACGAAAAATATATATTTTTTTATGTAAAACATTTTTTATGTTAAAATAAACGGAGACTTAATGTCCAAGGTCTAGAAGTGCAGGACCAATGAATTTGAATTAGATACGTTTTTCTTGCTTGTGATACAATTGGTTTTACTTTGAGAGTAGATTGATAAAAACTCAAGTAAAAATCTACCTTCTAAGATGTTATTTATTGACAATTCACTAATCAATAGCGGTGGTGACATAGGGCTTTAAATTGAGCTCTACTTATGTGGTAATGAGAAAAAAAAAAAAAAAAAAAAAAAAAGAAAAGAAAAGAAGAAGATCAAAATATCACATCAATAGGTAGACCTCACCCATTAGAGTTCTTAATTTAGAGTTCTCAAACATTTTTAAATCAATAATTAATGATGTCATAGATGATGTCAAACAAATTTTAGATGGCGAATTTCGGTTACTTTTTAATCCTTTTAATATGTAAATTTTGATTGAAGTGTCGTTTATTTTAGTTTACTCCTTTAATTAGGGTAGACTTGGCTAGATTTCAAATTATTGTCCTTATATCACCTATGTACTGGCATACAACTTCAATTTTTTATTTTAATCTTTATTTCTATTTGATTTTGAATTTTCGAAAATATTTTTTTTGTGTTTTCAATCTGTTTTATTTTTTTTGTTAATATTCTAATCATTTTTTAAAACTTTTTGAGAATACACTTAAAAAAGGTAAAATTTGTAAAAAAACTTTTAAAAATTTATTAAATAGAAAAAATAAACACCCCTAAGGCTTCAAGATAGGAAGATTTAAGATTTTTTTTCATCTCTCACTCACTGCATCACAATATGTCAATCCTAACTTAAAATGAAGCTAAAAATTATACCCATTTTATTCTCATGTTCACATTAGAGTTTTATCTACTAATTCATTTTTGTACAATAGAAAATTCGATGCGAGTACATTGGAACTACACTTTCATGTACTGAAAAACAAATAATTTGGCACCACCTTAGAACAGTTTCAACAAGAGAAGTATTTAGGCCTCGTTTGGCAAGAGGTTATTTTAGTCAAAAAGTCAAAAAGTTACTAAAAAAGTCAAAAAGCCAACAATCTATACCAAAAAGTCAAAGATTCCCTTTTCTCTCTACTTTTTGTACATCTTTTCGTAAAAAGCCAAAAAGTCATTCCAAACATACTAGTTTTTTTTACATCATATTTTAGCCAAATAGCCAAAAAGTTACTAAATTAGCCTGTTCTCAAACGAGGCCTTAGATTACTTAAGATATTTTATGTATTCTTATCGCAGAATATATCAGTAACACGATGGTTTTTTTTTTCCTCATCTTATCTTGGCTAATTATATTTGGAGTCTTAAAAACTAAACAAACCAATTTTAAAAATAGAGAGTGAGTTTGTTTGGTACAATTTATTGTAAGTTAAAAATACCTCTTTCTCAGTTTCTAACCTAAATAATCATTTTTTCAAATTATTTAAATTATATAAGTACAAATTATAATAAATAGTTTGATATAAATTTTAAAAAAATTTATAAATAGTTGAGATAGGCTAAACCAAACAACTTGAGTGTCATTGGATAACGCATCAAACAAAATAATTGGATAAAATACAAAATATATCTTTTTATATTATATTGTTAAATAAAATATTTATTAGTAGTGGGCCTAAAAGATTCGGGCCGGTGAGGAGACAAGGACTGGAGTCGCAACTAAAAAACGTCCAAGTCCAAGGCGGCAAAAATTCCGCCCACCGTTAATTTAGCCACTCCCCCCCAAATAAATGGGCCCCTAAAATAGCTGCTACTACATATATGTGGGACCCAAATCTAGAAGAAGAACCCGAATCTAGCTCCTCTCCAGCCATGCTGGACGTCCGGCGATTAGGAAATTTCAATATGACCCCTAGAGTTTCTTATTATTTGCACAGGTTCTTTGATTCACACTCTTGTATTACTATTATTATTTTATATTTGTTTGTGGTTTATTATATATAATTTTTTATTTATTATTATTATTTTTTTATACTTGAGATATTAAATCTAATTGTTGTTGATAATATTTAATTTCTTAAGTTATTCTATCAACTCTTTGTTTTAGTAAGTTTTATTGTGACAATTCGTTTTAGGTGACCGCTCGAGTGATGAAAAGACCGCTCGAACGGATATGAGGTACTTCCAATAGTTTATTTTGCAGGTCGAGGGATCGCTCGAGCTGTCAAGTGGTCACTCAAGCGAAGAAGAAAGGGTCCCTAGTATCTCGTTTTGTAAGCGGAGATATTGAGAGTTCTTATTCATCGCTCGAACGGTAAAAAGACCACTCGAGCGGTCTGTACCCTCAATTTTGAAAATTTAAAAATAATGTGATGAAATGAAATTGATCCTTAATTCTTTAAAATTGATGATTGGATTATGATATTAAAGTGATATTTGAATATAGAATTGTGAAATTTGAGATGTGCTTGAGATTTTACTTGAAGATTTTGGGGATTGTTTCTCTATTTTGTCTCACTTGCTTGAATGATGAGAAATTATTTTACTTTCTTGAATGCATAAACATTTGGGAGCTTTAGAAATATTGTTTAAGGGTGAGATAAATAGGTGTCGGTCCAAGTAAAGAGTCGATTTTGAGAAAGTGTTATGTATTGTCATTACCCGCACAGAGAAGTTTGGGCTCCATTAAATAATATATTTTAAGTGTAGAATTAATAAAATAGTATTAGAAAAAAATAATTCGGTTAAGTTACTTCGCTTTGAATTAAAAGGCGAATAATCGAACGAAAAATGATGAAAATCGGAAACTAAGGTTTTGAATGATCAATCTATAATTAGAGAGTTAAATAATTAATATTAGAGTTTTAAAAATGATTTCTGAACTACCGGGGTTGATTAGGATCTGTACGAGTTCGTCCATGATGTGTTTTCGATCCTAGGGTTAATTTCGCAAATAAATAGGGAACAGAAGGTTTTTATTTTTAACTGATTATTTCTAAGATTTTTGCTAATTTCTTTTAATAGTCTAATTAATGTATTATTTGTAAAGAAATATTACTATTTAAGTTATCAGATTCTATTTCTTCACTATATTTAATACTCAAACAAATGTTATTAGCAAGGCCGAGAAATCAAGCTTTAATATCAATTTCAATTGCAAATTTTGTGAATTTAATTTAATATTAACTCTTGCATAAAAACTTTGTTGGTAATCGATACTGCCTTTTCTAAGGATATTTTATTTTTAATCCTAGCAATTCTTTGATAATAATTTATTATAGATTATTTAGAAGCAGTAACCAAAAGAGAATTTAATCTATTTAACTTACTTTATAATTTAGAAATATAATCTAAACTATCTTTTATTTCAACTCTAATTGTTGTAATTAAACAAATATAATTATTAATTAAGTATTCAAATTTTTATTATTATTATTTTATAATATTAAGTTTAATTAATTGTGATGGAAGGTTTGTAATAACAGCTTTGTAGTGGTATGAAGAGAATACGGGCAGAAGTTTTCTGAAAGGGCTTGTGATGCAATTTATATAATTATGATTAATTAAGACCCTTAGATTGTATTAATAGATGAGGTGGCAGAGTGTGATGAAAGTGCAGGAAGATGGGAGGAGGGAAGAGTGCAGGAGGGGATCCACTTCACCCCCCTCCCCTTTCCACATGATAAATGAATGAAATTTTTTCTATATATATATTTTTTGGCATAGGATAAATAAAATGTTATTGGTTAGTAAGTTAGATTATAACGAAAATAGTTGTAATTGTTATATTGATTTAAACTTAATTTTTTATTTTTCATTGTCCCATATGACAATTACATAGATCATTAAACTAACTGTCAAATTTTTGAATGAATAGATAAGTTTATTTTATGAAAAGGAATTTATAAAAATCATTTTGAAATCGTTCCTAGTTGACCGGTCGATATATCCTAAGCTTTTCGGATCAGTGGATTGGTCAAAATTTCTAGACGATTTTCATGAATTTTTTTTTTTTTTGTTGATGGTGTAGTGTTTTTGTACAAAAATAGCCTATAGAAAGTAGATACCTAATGTGTGTGAATTGAATTAGATCTTTGAGATGTGGGTTCTATTAATAAAATTTGTAAAAATATTATTTATTTTTGTGTATTCTGTATTATTTTTATAAATTTTACTTTTAATAATGTAAATAATAATTAATTTATTTAAAAATCAATCACCTCATACTCAGAAATCACCGTTTGACCAAACAGACAATTTCAACACGAGTCCAATTGGCCAACAATGGTTGTTTTCCTAACAAACATACATGAAGGAAGCATCCAAAATGTTACCTATACTTCACTTTCTAGAAGTTGATTATTGTTTATATTTATTCTCCCACTTTTCTTGCCCCCAAATCTAGAAGGGGAACAAGCTCCAATTGATTGCATGAGAAGCAGTCCTTTTCAAGAAGAAAATATTTTGTTTCTTTAAGAATTTGTCTAGAGAGAGGACTTGGGTGGGTCACACCTCGATAGATTTATTTTAATTATATTTTAATAATCTAAACTGTTTATATTATAAGATTTGTTAAGTATATTATTCATATAAAAAATAAATTTAATCGAACAAGTATAATCCATGATCAAGCCGAATAATAATCTTAAAAATTTATTAAAATCATGTTAAATGTTTATTTTTCTAAACATAACGTGATGTTATTGTGGGTTACAGATATCTAATTAATTTAAATTTTTTTATAAATAATTTATTCAACAAACTCTATACTATAAACAATTTGAATAATCAAAATAAATTCACGACACGCCTTTACAAACTCACAACATGGTAATGTGCAGGTTCCTACTGAGGTAGTTGACTTGAAAATGAGATATTTACCTGTCATTTAGAATTGATACAAAAATAAAAGTGGACTCCGTTAATATATAATGATCATTTAGAGTTTATTTGATAACACCATAAGTAAGTTTTTCTTTACCATTCTTTATGTTTGTGCACTTTTTATTTATTTATTTATTTTTATTATTTTATAATAATAAGCAAAAAATATTAATTACAAGTCATACCCAAAAATAAATTTGAACTAAAAATATAATCCGCACAACGATACATATCCAAAAATCATAACCATATAAAAGAAATAAACAAGTACGATTGAAAAATTACCAGTTAATTATTTTAAAACAAATATAATTATCAAATTAATTTGATTTTTTCATAAATAATCTATGCACATTAATTTACAAAGTAAAAAATCCAATAGTGGACTAAGACAAATCAAGAAAATTATTAAATAGTTTCAGAATATCAAGTAATATTATTTACGTAATATTCTGTTCTTGACAAATAAAGAATTACAAAAACACAATAAGCAAGTCATTCATTATTTTATTCTTAAACTAGAAACGCCACATTAAAAAAAAAAAAATTAAAAAAAAATCTACATCTAAACTTTCCAAATAGTACTTCTACTTAAATAAAAACTAATCACAAATCCTCTCACAAAAATACACATCTCATATGAGAAAATTAATATGATCAATTCCGCTACATCTCTTAATTTTGCCTTCCCAATGACATAGAATTAGGAGTCTACAACGGAAGCATTTGCGACGGTACCTATTACTGCCACAAAAAGTGATTTTTTGCGACAGTACCACTCATCGTCATCAATAAATGGGTTTTTAGAGATGGCATAATTTCTTGTCACAAAAAAGCAACTTTTTGCGACGATAATATGTGCAATCGCAAATAATGCGCATTTTTTGCGAGGTAACCGCTGTTATCACAAATAAAGTTGCTTTTGCCACGCCATGAAATGCAGTTGCAAATAAGAGAGTTTTTTGCGACGGTAAATAGGTGCCGTCGCAAAAAAAAAAAAAAAAAAGAAAAAGAAAAAAAAGTGATATTGTTTTGATATAACATTCTCTTTTCATCCATTTTTTCATCTCTCTGTCTCTCGCTCTTCCCTCTTCTCTTTCTCTATCACTCTTTCTGTGTGTGTGTGTGTGTCTCTCTCTCTCTCTTTCCCACACTGTGTTCGCATTGCTCACTCTTTTCCTCCCCTCTTCTCAATTTACCAATCTCCCTCTCGATTTATCGATCTCTTTTTTTTTTTCTCCCTCTCTTTTCTCTTCTCTTTCAATCGCTCACCTTTCATTTCTCTTAATCACTTGTTGAAATAGGAAAAAGTCAAAAAATGAAATGGCTCTCTCTCTCTCTCTCTCTTTCTCTCTCTGTGTATGTGTGTCTCTTGCTCATCTCTCTTCTCTCTCTCTCTCTCTATCTCTGTCTCTCATTTCTCTCTCTGTCACTTATCACCTTTCTCTCTGGGTCTCATCTCTCTTGCTCATCTTTCTTATCTCTCTCTCTCTATATATATATCTCTTGTTCATCTCTTTTTGCTCTTTCTTTCTCTCTCTTTGTCTATCTCTCACTTATCTTGTTTTTTTTTTCTTTTTTTTTTCTCTTTTTCTCTCCCTCTCCCTCTCTCTCTTACTCATCTCTCTTCTCTCTCAATCACTCATTTCTTTTAATTACACTCATCTCTTTCTCTTAGCCCATTGTTATTGAAAGAGGAAAAAGTCAAAAAAATGAAATGGGTCTCTCTCTGTCTCTGTATCTTTTTCTTTGTGTCTCTCGCTCATCTCTCTTCTCTCTCACTTATCTCTCTTCTCTATCTCTCTCATCTCTCTTTCTGTCTCTTTTACTTATCTCTTTTCTCTCTCTCTTTTTATGTGTCTCTCTATATATCTCTCTTGTTCATCTCTTTTCGCTCTCTTTCTCTCTCTCTCTCTCTTTTTCTCTCACTGATCATTTTTTGTTTCTCTCTATTTTTCTGTTTCAGTTTATATTTACAAAAATTTTAAAAACTGTCATAAAAACTTGTTTGATAAGTTTTTTGGTTTATAAATGGTTATCTCAATTTATAAATTTGAGAAAAAAAAAACGTAAACTCAAAGCTTTTAAATAAAAATTTAGGAATTTGATGACAATTTTTTTTTCCAATTAATTTTTTTCAAATAAATCTTTTTTTTCAAATACTTTTTTTTTTCAATTAAATTTTATTTTCAAATATTTTTTTTCCAATTAATTTTTTAAATTATTTTTTTCCCTCAATTATAATGTGTATGATCCTATTGTCATAAATAATAAAAAATAAATATAAATATTTTAGGCCTGAATAAACACATTTTTTAGTTTATGTTTTTAAAATTTTTCAAACATTTTGTTCAAACCAAACGTGTTTGTAGCTTATGTTTTTCTAAAAATAAACAAAAATCAGTTTATAAATTTTTTGTAAACATAAACAAAAAACGTAAATGTTACCAAACACTGCCTTAAATTTTCATTTGTGACGGTGAAACTTGATGTCGCAAAAAAAAAAAAAAAAAAAAACTCAAAATCTGATTTGTGCTCATTTTTCCTCCCTCAACGAAAAATCCCCAATCTCAAATCCCTAATCTTTTGAACCAACCCATCTCTTCTTATGACTCTCTCTCTCTCTCTCTCTCTCTCTCTCTCTCTATCTCTCTCTCTCTCTCGCGACTATGAGCAGCGGCAGACGACGGCGTCGAGCAACGGCAGCGACAGCGTGAGACGGCATCGAGCAGCGACAGACGATGCGTCGAGCGACCATCACCATCTCCCAATAAGTCCCACACCTCTCTCTCCTATTCTGTTTTATCTCGGAACCCTGATTTTAACCCTCTAGGTGTCACTCTCTCTCAAGATCTACACTTCCTGCCATCGACTTAACCGCCTTCGTCTCCACCGTCATCTCCAACTTAAATAACCTATTCGATAATGCCTAACCCCCTGCTGTGACGACGAAACCCTAGATGTATTCGAGCTCGATTACAAACTGGTATGTATGTAGTTCATAATCGCCCAATGGAGAAAGAGAAAAAGAAGAACAAAGACGTGATTCGGTTGGAGCGGGAGTTCGTAATTCCAATTCTGAAGCCGAAACTCATCATGACGTTGGCCAATTTCATTGGTATGGTATTTCATTCTCTTCTTATTATTTACAGATTCCCTTTCATTTTGCTTTAATCGTTTTCTAAAATCCCAATTTCCATTCATTTCCCTAAACCCCCTTTCTTTCCACAAATTCATCATTCAAACACAATATTTATCAAACTTTTTACATCTTACATACTGCTAATGCTACACTCTAATCTGATTTTGCCTTGGTATTGAACCCACACTGAATTTCTCATGAACTAGGGATGCAACTCGGGCGGGTTCGGTCGGGTTAGGAGGTTATTCAAGCCCAGCCCAAGTTGTGCTGAGATCTGCCTAGGCCCGCCCAGACCCGAATTGTAACCCGAGATTGCCTGCCCAAGCCCGACCCGAGTTAAACCCGAATTGCCAGAGTTGCCCGAAATGCAAATAATTTTTTTTTTTTTTGCAACTACGTTATGAAATTATTAAAATTTGACTTTGTTTACATTTTTATAATTTATATAATATAAGAGAGATACCGCTATAGTAGTCTTTACAATTTACGAGTGAAAATAAAAAAAAGTAAGATTTGATATTATTTGTATATATAATATATATTCAATATGATTTAATAATCTAAATTACTTTAATATGATGTTATGACTAATAATTTATATATATATTTAGTATTTTGTATATCTATATATGTATAATTCGGGCTACGGGTTGCTCAGGTTGTTTGATGTCTTTGCCCAAGCCCGCCCAAATTTAATTCGGGCTTCTGAATTTTTGCTCAAGCTTGTACCGAATTTAAAAATATCTTGTCCAAGCCCTAAAAAAATTTGGGCTAGGTTTGGGTTGCTCGGGTTCAGCTCGCCCAAGTTGCACCCTTATCATGAACTGAAATGGGCAGTAAGTACCAACAAGATAGCTTATGTTTTTCTAACGAATTTTGAGTTTGACATTGATTTCACATCATTTTTTTTGGGCAATCTGCAACTTGATGCGGGCTTAAAAGCATTTCTATTATGTCTTTCCCTCTAATAATAATAATAAAAAAGAAAAGAAAAGATCATGAATAAAATGGAAAAATAGTAGAGTTACCAATTGTGATGTCTGACCAAGTTCTGAAAGGCCTAAATGCTTTGTCTTTGGCTTTTGATTCCCTAAAACACAGTTCTGACCGGGCTGAATTTCTAAAGCTTTGCAAGAGAGTTTAATACACAATTCGTGCTTGGTATCTTCTACAATTTGAGGATCTTATGGTATTATCATTTCTCACTTTGTGTATCAAAATGAAGACTTTCCAACACCTCCTCAGGCATTTTTAGTCTGATGATGTTATTATTTTTTGTTTCATATTTCCATTCAATACCTATTTTGCTTGCAACAATTGTTCTCCCTCTTTGATCTTGTCCACGAGACTGAGAAATTAGAGCAGCAGAACCTAACTCTGGATGAAATTGACATTCTTGAGTAGAATTTCCTGACATACTTATTTCAGGTATCATGGCTTCTGCATATTAATTAACAGGTTTAATGTCCTGAAATTTCCATTGGGGGTCCTCTATAGTCTACATACATGTGTACATTGTTTGTTTAAAATTTAGTCTTTGAATACACAACTACAATTACAATTATCCCACTCCAATGGAGCCTTGAAACCTGAGGTTTTGTTGAAGATCAGCTAGATGAAATTACAAATGAAATCATTCAAATATTTCCTTTAGCTGATTAGAAAATAAATCCTTCAACTTTTCAATCACTAATCAACTTGTACCCCATCATTGTATTATTGTATGTAAAGGACCACATTTTGAGGAGTCTATAGCCCTATTAAGTAGTAAAAATTTCCTTCCATTGTATCTTTCATTTTGTTCTCTCTCTCTCCCCCCACCCCCTGTGAGAAAAATGATACATAACAATGTTAGACTCAGGAATAGGTTCATTTTTCTTGGTGCTTTTCCAATCCAGTGGATGTTTTCCTTGATTAAATTTTGTGTGCTCATTACATTATGGAGAATATCATTAAAAAGGTAATTTTGTAAATGTTTTTGTAGTGTTACAGGTTCATTAGGATATATAATTTGATGTTTTTGTAGTGTCACAAGTTTTTTTCTTCTTCTGAAACATCAACAATAAATTTTATTAAGAAAAACAATAGAAAAGAGAGGATATATGTAGTGTTACAAGTTAATTAGGATATATAATTTGATTAGTGTTTCTAACGACCAAGAGATATCTTTTAATTTCCAGTTAACAAAAAAACTAGAGATAATTTAACCATTTTAATTATTTTAGAAGATGATTCCCTAAAAAAAAAAAACTCTTAGAATACGAGGTTATTTTATTTTCCAGTTAAAACTTCGGAATCTCAGCTTTTGAATGATGTTAAACATACTTTGACAATATGACTCAACAAGCTTATGATGATGGCTTGTATCTGATTTTAATAAATTTGACATTAGTCACATGGTTGTGATAGAATGGCAGAGCAGATGTGTGTTGGCAGCATTGTTGACCCCTAATAAAAGTGTTTGTTTTATATTGAGAAATATAATAAATGGCAAGTTTGTCATGTCTTTTTTTTTTTTTTTTTTGTAGTACGTAATATTCCGCCGTGGCATTGGAATTGATCGGACAACTAAAGCCCTTACTTTTTTACTATTATTATCTGCGATTTGTTTGTGCTGAGAGGAAATTTTCAAATTTAGGGTTTTCAAGCAGAGGATATGAATTTTTTGTATGATTAAGTAAAAAAAACGAAAACCCATCTTCATGCAGTCCCATTTCCTTTGAAGAAGGGCTTGATTTTTTTTTAGGTGTAATTTATGAGATTATGTATTTTGAAGACCATTTAAGCCTTGATTGTTTGTGTTATTTAATGTTTTGTGGTTGAATGAGTTACAATAAAGAATTGCAAAAAAATGAAGTGATAAATCTGAGATTCATGCTATATTTACGATAGAGAATTGCTTTAAAATACATTTATTTTCAGAATAGAATAATTTATTGTGGGATCTTAATTCAATTGTTAATTGGTGGGTTTGCAGAGATACATGCAGCAATACAATGAGGTGGAGCTTTCAGCTATTGGAATGGGTATCTCTTACTTTTATAGTTCAATAACATTAAAATACTTGTCAATTTCAATTTTTTTTTTTAGATAGGGTTTAATTTATGTTAGTATGTACCAAGCATAGCTTCATTTCTTTTATGATGCACAATAACAATTCATATTCTTTATATCACATTGGCTATAAGTACCCATCATAGCTTCACTTCTTTTTGTTTAATAAATAGACAATTTTTTTTGGTTACCTTGATTATATTTTTGCCACTCCAAGTTTATAGAGAGAATTGGTGCCCTTGATTGTTTGAGCTAATCATGATGTCATTCTTTTATATGAAGCGAGATTTATCAATGGGCAAGCATGGTGTTAACAGGTAAACAAACTTTTCTTCTCGATCAATTTAAAATTTTCTAGTGGAGCCAACAAATGGGGTCACTCCCAACTAGAGTTATTGAAGGAGGTCACCTATATAGCTACCCCTCAGTTGAAAATTGCACAAACTTGGTACATACGACTGCCTAGACACGAGAGACTTGTGGGAGAAGACGGGACTCGAATCGGATTCCCGGTTTGGGAGTTAGAGCTGGATTTCAATCTAGGCAAACTAGTTCCTTAAGAAACTTAGAATTCGAGGTGTTGACGCCCTAAAATCACCAAACGGCGTTGGATTAGCACGAAACTTGGCACTCGTGACCGCCTTCGCACGAGAGACTTGTGGGAGAAGACAGGACTCGAATCGGGTTCCCAGTTTGGGAGTTAGAGCCGGATTTCGGTCTAGGCAAATTAGTTCCTTAAGAAACTTAGAAATTTGAGGTATTGACGCCCCAAAATCATCAAACGGCGTCGAATTAGCACAAAACTTGGCACACATGACCGCCTTGGCACAAGAGACTTATGGGAGAAGACGGAACTCGAATCGGGTTCCCGACTTGGGAGTTAGAGCCAGATTTCGGTCTAGGCAAACTAGTTCTTTAAGAAACTTAAAATTTGAGGTTTTGACGCCCCAAAATCATCAAACGGCGTCGGATTAGCACGAAACTTGGCACACACGACTGCCTTGGCATGAGAGACTTGTGGGAGAAGATGGGACTAGAATCGGGTTCCCGGTTTGGGAGTTAGAGTCGGATTTTGGTCTAGGCAAACTAATTCCTTAAAAAACTTACATTTTGAGGTGTTGATGCCTCAAAATCACAAAACGACGTCGGATTAGTGCGAAACTTGGTACACACGACCACCTTGGCACGAGAGACTTGTGAGAGAAGACAAGACTCGAATCGGGTACCAAATTTGGGAGTTAGAGTAGGATTTCAGTCTAGGCAAATTAGTTCCTTAAGAAACTTAGAATTTAAGGTGTTGACGCTCCAAAATTACCAAACAACGTTGGATTAGCATGAAACTTGGCACATACGACTGCCTTGGCATGAGAGACTTCTGGGAGAAAACGAAAATCGAGTTGGGTTCCCGGTTTGGGAGTCAGAGCTGGATTTCGGTCTAAGCAAGCTAGTTCTTTAAGAAACTTAGAATTCGAGTGTTGACGCCCCAAAATCACCAAACGACGTCGAATTAGCACGAAACTTGGCACACACGACCGCCTAGGCACGAGAGACTTGTGGAAGAAGACGAGACTCAAATCGGGTTCTCGGTTTGGGAGTTAGAGCCAGATTTCGGTCTAGGCAAACTAGTTCTTTAAGAAATTTAGAATTTGAGGTGCTGACGCCCCAAAATCACCAAACGGCGTCGGATTAGCAAGAAACTTGGCACACATCGCCTTGGCATGAGAGACTTGTGGGAGAAGACGGGACTCAAATCGGGTTTCCGGTTTGGGAGTTAGAGCCGGATTTCGGTCTAGGCAAACTAATTCCTTAAGAAATTTAGAATTCGAGATGTTGACGCCCCAAAATCACCAAACGACATCGGATTAGCATGAAACTTGGCATGTACGACCGCCTTGGCACGAGAGACTTGTGGGAGAAAACGAGACTCGAATCGGATTTCAGTCTAGGCAAAATTATTTACTTAATTATCTTTATAATTGTATAGTAATTAAATTTTATGTTTTTTTTTTTGTAATTAACATATTAACACATAATTATATTGTCATTAATTTTTTTTGTTTTTTGTTTTCAGATATTTCCAGAGTAGAAGTTTGTTTTTTGTAGAATGCATGCATGTAAAGAATGCAACCAACTTTTATTTTTATTACCCACAGAGAATGATGAGGAAAACTTTTGTTTTTGTTTTATGTTATTTTAAATTGTGAATAACATTATGTATTTAAACATTATATATGTATTATAGAACATTATGTAGTGGGTTAATATTGCTGATGTGTAGTTATGAATGCAAGAATATTTTTATTATAAAGAAATTATTATTTCTATACAAGAATTTTTATATTATTATGTAATTATTGGTTTCTTTTTCAATTTTTTTTTCAACTAATACAGGTAATTTGAATATTTTTAATAATTTCATTGTATTTATTTATTTATTTATTTTTTACGACGGCACAACATTGCCGTCGCAAAAGGTCTCAATTTTTTTACATATTATAGGCGATAGTAAAATGCCATCGCAAAAGGCCACATTTGCCGTCGCAAAAAAAAAGGCAATGGCACCATGCCGTCGTTAAAATGTTTTAGCAACGCCCTCTGTTGTGATCCCCCCTTTGCCATCACTAAAAGTCATTTGTCGTCGTTAAAAGTTTTTTGGGACGACATTAGGAGTATTAGTGACGGCATTTTGCCGTCGCAAAAAGTTAAAGTTTTTGTAGTGTTAGCCACTTCATAAGAGATGAAATTGAGAGTGTAAAATTAGGGAATAAATTAATTTTCTTTTAGGCTCAGTTTAGTTAGATAGATAATACAGAAAAGTGAAAGAAAAAGAAATTTTTTTTTTATGTATTTGTTTAGATAGAAAGTCCTAGAAAGTAATAGAAACTAAAGTTTCATGTACAACTCAAATTAACTTGTTAGTTAAGCTAACAATTTCTTGCAAAAAATGAATAAAATTTTATTTTTTCCCCACAAATCTTTTCTTTTTGACTATATTTCTCTCCACAACTTCCTGTTATGCCGTGATTATATATTTTTTTCCATCATTTTCTTACAAAATTTTTCATCTATTTAAATATATGTAAGAAAATATATTTTTATTTTTATTTTCATTTTCTTTCTTTCACTTTATTTTTAATTATTTTTATTTTTTGTCATATATTCCTTTTTAAGCAAACGGAGCCTCATGTGATACATTTCTTTTTGGTTTAGTAAACTTTGTGATAAAAAAATGAGGAAAACAATTCTGCGTGGTATCATCAATGCGACTATTTCTGCTTGGACAGTTATGGCCGCTCTATCTGCCTTTGTTTTTTTTCCTGCGCGTGCTCTTCTTCTAGAAACACCAAAATTAAGAATGGGTTATTTACACTAAAACCTTTATAATTATTAAAAAAATATCACTTTATTTCTTTTATATATTTTCACTTTCTTAATTATAAAAATATGGCTGATGATTGAGACCCCCTCCAATCACCATCCCCACCACCCCACACACACACGTGGCGGGTGGTGATTGGAGGAGAAGGAAAAAAAAAAAAAAAAAGGAAAAAGTGACTAATCAGGTGAAGAGGGGGTCAAAGGGAGTCCAAAAAAAGGGGGTCTAAGTCATTATTCTAAAAATATATTATTTTCAGCCTTTGTAGACCCTTTTAAATTACGTGTGATATATTTGTACGATTTTCATATTTAAAGAGAATAATATGTACAAATTTATAAATGACAAGTAAAATAATATTTGCTAACATTAAAGATCTTAGTGTAATTAACTCAATTAACAATTCCTTAAAATCTCTTTAATTCTCTCTCATTGTCTTTCTTTTTCAACCAATTTTTTATTTTATAAAATTATATTCCTCTAGAACCCATCCCAATCAACCACTATTCAATACATTTTCTCTCTGCACAACTACTTTATCAACTTACCCATCCGAAATATCCAGGACCATGTATATATATGAGCCTATCTATCCATTCTTCTCTTCTCAATCTAATCTAAATACACTTATCCACATATTTTCTGCCTGAGTCATGAATGCTAAAGAATCTTACGAAGATCCATCAATGGCAGAGCAATATCAAGAAGAAGAAGATGAAACAGAGGAGACACTCTCTCTCTGTGATCTTCCAATATACAGTGATGCCAAAGAAGAAGATCAAAGCTTGTCATCATCATCATTCTCATCCGATCAAGACGACTTCTTTGAGTTCTTCAACGAAGATTGGAGCACTTTGAGCTCTTACCCAGTTCAAAACATTGTTTTCTGTGGAAAACTCATTGCTTCTAAAGAACCAAACTCAGAAACAGAGCATACCCACAAGATCGAAACCAGTAAACAAGAAAAACCCAGAAAATATAGGCTTTTTCGATGGAATTCGAAGATGTTTAGAAGTTCTAAATCCACAAATCCGAAGATAAGAAGATGTGTTTCGAGCCCGAGGTCTCTGTCATTGCCGGTGGGATATGAATGTAGGCGTAAGGGTGGCGAAAAGTACGGATTTCCGGTTCGGAGAGTGTCGGTAGTGGCGGCACCGGTGAAGCCGTGGCGGAGTTTGTTGATGTTTGGATTGGCTCGGATGCCGGCGGAGATGGAGTTGAGTGATATAAGGAGCAGGCAAGGGCGGCAGAGTCGGTCGACGATGGTTCGGAGGAGTGGTGGTGGTGGTGGTGGGGGTGGTGAGAAGGTGAGGAGAGGGAAGGGGTTGTGGGGGATTTGGTGGCTGATCAGGGCGTTGGGTTGTGGTGTCTACCACCAGTACGCCACCACCATGCCAACCCAGCCGTGAAGGCCTAGTTTAGGGGGTGATTATATAGTATTTTTGGAGTATGAACTCGTGATATTTTATAAGGTTTTGATTGGTGGAAAAGAATAATGAACAATGTTTTATGTTGAGAATGGGAAAACAACATAGGGACTAAATAGCTAGTGATTGACTTGGAATATGGCCACACGGTGTTCCAAGACTATTAAATAATTTCTCCTAGTTTAAATATATGAATGAATAATATTTTACTATGTTCAATCTTGTACAACCCATTAAATACATCAAACTTTCAATGACTCAAAAATATTCTATTATTTTTTATCAAATGAAGACTCAAGTCTGCTAATATTCTTAACACACTTGTATTTGATTTATTAGAATTTTCAAATATCTTATCAACCTAATGAAAGTAAGCAAGGCAAGGCATGCACACGATTCTGGCCATCCTTGGAAATCCCAGCTTCAAAACCTCCAAATGGTCCTAGAATAGAAGTAAAAATGGGCATATACGCCAGTCTTTCAACACATCTCATGTACATTTGATATTCGGATTGCTCAGCACTTATTACAAATGGTGCAATAATCAAAAACAATATTTTACAATTGTGTCCATGTCTTAGCATACCAAGAATTGCCTACACCAAAATCTAAGATATAATATTGGCTTCAAGCTCGTTCATTTGGAAAACAAGGGTGATTATAATATTTTCGGAGTATGGATACGAGTTGTCTATAAAGTTTTGATTGGTACAAAGGAGTAGAAGCTCACGATTTATGTTGGGGGATGAGAAAACAACATGGGGCTAACTGATTGATGATTGGCTTAAAATATGACCACGTGGTATTCCGGAATTATTGAATAATTTCTAGGAAAACAATAGACATTATAAATCAGGACATAAACAATAGAACTGAGAAGTGATTTTTTTTTTTTTTTTGGTGTGTTTTTGTGAGAAAAATTTCATGACTCAATTTCAATCAAGAACGACACAGTAATTAAACGGAACATATAATTGCAGAGAGTGATAATAGTAATACAGGTAACAAAAACTTTTATCGGTTGGTTCAGGAAAGCTGAAGTGAGTGGAAAGGTAATGCCCATGTTAGATTTACACTAATTATTTTATTTTTTTTAACAAGTGTCAAGTGAACATTGGTTAACAAGTTTTAAATAATTATACATTATTTATTACACGTATTTTGAAAAAAAAAAAAAAGTGGACAATAATTTTAAGCATGTTAACAAATGTCTTTAAGGGCAATAGTTAGAATTCATTAAAAAATGGACAAATTGATCATTACATTGGTTTAAAGATTTCCACCATTTATGTTTATTATTAATACAGTGATGATACATAAAATGATAAATATTTATGAAATACAAATATGATTATTGTAGCATTTTTGTCAAATTTAATTTGAAGTTATGAATTTATAACACCAAATCTTTGAGTGCAACATAGTAAAACATGTTTCTAGAAGTGGTTGTAAAGTAGAAACTAATCCAAGAATTTGGCAAGAATTTTGTGAAGAGAAAAGTAAAAAAATTGATAAAGTGTGTAAAATGGATCCTTATTTTCTCTAACATTTTTTTTTTTTTATCTAGCCATCATCTAGTAGTTAATCACAACTAATAATAATGACTAGCTATGTTAGTTGTAGTATTGAATCAACTGCTGAATAATAATTAGATAAAAATAATATTAGAACTGAACATCTTCCATATAAAATAAAAGCTACTTCTTTTTGTTAACCTCTCCACAAATCCCTACTCAATATTTTTTTTCAAACAGTGTCTAAAAATTTAAGAAAAACAATTGATGAAGATTGACGAGTCACTAGTCAAAGGACATGAAAATTTGGGGACAAGTGTCAACCAAGTAAGTTGAACACCAGCTTATTTGGTTTCAATTTTCAGAAAATAGTTTTCAAAAAATTTAATTTTTTTATTTTTTTATTTTAATATTTTTAATGAATTTTTTTAATATTTTAAACATTTTTTTAAATTTTTAGACAGATTTAACATAAATACACTTAAAAAATATAATATTTGTGAAAAAAATCTTTAAAAAATACACTAAATACCAACAAATACAAAAAAAAATACAAAAATTCAATACATTTTCATATTTTTGTGTATTTATTAATTTTTTAAAATATTTTTTCACAAATATTTTACTATTTTAGATACATTTAAGTAAGGTGCATCTAAAAAAGTAAAAAAATTAATTAAAATTTTAAAAATATTTACTAAAAAATAAAAAATACGAAAAACAAAAATGTCAGTTTTCAAAAAACTGGAACCAAACTCTAAGAAAGGCTTCTGTCTCTGCATGAGAAAGTGTTGGCTTATTTTTTCTACAAAAGAAAATACCATAAATGCGAGCGTACTAGTAAGGATTGAAAAATCTTTACAGATTAAATTTAAGGCAATTATCAAGCGATTGCGTTGACAGTTCTTTTGCTTTAACAAAGAGGACTTCAAAATTGTCAAGTGTAGAGAAAAGAAAAATTAAAAGAAGAATGAGGGAGACGAAGAAAGACGATTGAGTGAACAATCAAAGTAATCATTACTTACCTCTACTACCATGTTTCGAAAATAAAGTGCATAAAATGCTTTGAAAAAGAAATGCTGAACATAAATGCTTCAAAATATAAATTTATGTTAAACTACTCCTAAGATAAGGAAAATGACAAGAAATATTGAAATTCATTGTCTTTTATTTGAATTCTGGATCCCATTACAATGTAATCATAGATAGCTATTTATAGAGGAAAAAATATAGCAATAACTACTTAATAGCTATCCATTTCTCTCATCTTCATCATTTTCTTGCCATGCGTCATTTCACTCATCTACTTTGTCCTTCATGTTCTCCATCATTTTTATAACTTCTAAATAAATAAGAGGATGTCACGTGTCCTGAAAATAATAACAATAATAATGCTAATAATAATAATAATAATATTTTATGGTGCAACAGAAAGTTCTGTGGAATGCAGTGATGGGATTTCATTGTGGTGTGCTTAGGCCTCGTTTATGAACATGCTAATTTAGTAACTTTTTAGCTATTTGACTAAAATATGAGTTAAAAAAAAACTAGTATGTTTGAGATGACTTTTTGGCTTTTTATGAAAAGATGTGCAAAAAGTAGAGAGAAAAGAGAATCTTTGACTTTTTGGTATGGGTTGTTGGCTTTTTGATTTTTTTAGTGACTTTTTGACTAAAAAAATCACTTGCCAAACGAGGCCTTAGAGACTAGTCTTCATGTGGACCTAACCAAATTAAGACTACTACAATAAAACAAAAACGAGTTTGAATTTCCCTTGAAATTGAATATATATATTTGTTTGCTTTCCATAAATTATTCTTCAGTTTTTTGGTTATTCAAATTTTGTTATCAATCCCGGTTGGTAGCTCGAAAGAGCGTGGGTCGAAAGGGCAAAACGACGTCGTTTTTCCGTTTGTGTTTTGTTTTTTTTTTTTTCTGCAGAGGGAAGAAGAAGACGAGGGGAGGAAGAAGGAGGGGGAGAGGAGGGGGAGGGGAAGGGGAGGGGAGGAGGGGGAGGGGAGGGGAGGGGGCCAACAAACTCGGGGTGAGGCAGGGGCGGAGGCGGGGCGGCGAGACAGGCGGAGCTGCGGCGAGGCAAGGCGGAGCTGCGGCGAGGACGGCGAGGCGACGATCGGCGGCAAGGCGACGGCGGAGTCACAGGCGACGAGCTCCTGCAGAGGCGACGAGCTCCTCGCGGTCGTCCTCATCCTCCACTGTCGTCGGCAGAACCAGACAAGCCTCTCTCCCTCTCTTCTCTCCCTCTCTTCTCTGCTCTCCCTCTCTTCTCTCCCTTTTGAAATTTCGGGCCATTCGACCCTTGGAAATTCGAGCTACCACCTTTTATTCTTTTGTTATTATTAAAAAATACTACATGGTAAAAATTTATCATCTAGAATGAAGCCATTTATATTTGTATTGGTTATTTATTCACTTTTTATAGGATGAAGTCCTATGTTTATGTGTAACTGATTTTATTCAAGGTGATGATTTTATACTGAAGTTAACTCACAATTTTTTTTTAAAAAAAAAATGAAATTGTTCAAGTTAAATTTAAGTTCTATTGGTTTTGACGTTACTCATTTTTCTTTGTTTGGTTGAACAAAAAGTAAGTATAATATTTTTTAGAAAAAATATTTTTGCATCATTTTTTCAAAATAGCTTGTCTTTAAAAATTTCATAAAATTGACTCTCACTCACTAACTTTTTAATATATTTAGCCTTTTGAAATAAGTATCTTAACTCACTAAATGATACTTTATTAACTCAAAATTTCCTTTTTAGACAAAAAAATATTTTTATTTTAAGTGTCAACCAAATACCAAAAAATAAAAACATTTTTTTTTTTTTTGTAAAATTAATTTATAAGAAAAATATATTTTTTTATGTAAAACATTTTTTACGTTAAAATACATGGAGCCTTAATGTCCAAGGTCTAGAAGTGCAGGACCAATGAATTTGAATTAGATACATTTTTCTTGCTTGTGATATAATTGGTTTTACTTTGAGAGTGGATTGATAAAACTCAAGTAAAAATCTACCTTCTAAGATGTTATTTATTGAAAATTCACTAATCAATAAGATGTCAAACAAATTTTAGATGGCGAATTTTGGTTACTTTTTAATCCTTTTAATATGTAAACTTTGATTGGAGTGTCGTTTAGTTTAGTTTACTCCTTTAATTAGGGTAGATTTGGTTAGATTTCAAATTTGTGTCCTTATATCACCTATGTACTGGCATACAACTTCAATTTTTGATTTGAATCTTTATTTCTATTTGATTTTGACTTTTCAAAAATAAATTTTTTTTTTTGTGTGTTTTCATTCTGTTTTATTCTGTTTTTAATATTCTAATCATTTTTTAAAACTTTTTGAAAATACACTTAAAAAGAAGAAATTTGTAAAAAAAAAGCTCTTAAAAATTTATTAAATACAAAAAATTAACACCGCTAAGGCTTCAAGGTAGGAAGATTTAAGATTTTTTCTCGCCTCTCACCGCATCACAATATGTCAATCTTAACTGAAAATGAAGTTAAAAATTATACCCAATTTATTATCATGTTCACATTAGAGTTTTATCTATTAATTCATTTTTGTACAATAGAAAATTCGGTGTGAGTACATTGGAATTACATTTTCATGTACTGAAAAACAAATAATTTGGCACCACCTTAGAACATTTTCAACAAGAGAAGTATTTAGAATATTTAAGACCTTTTATGTATTCTTATTGCAAAATATATCAGCAAGTTTTTTTCCCTCATCTTATCTTGGCTAACTATATTTGAAGTCTTAAAAACTAAGAAAACCAATTTTAAAAATAGAGAGTGAGTTTGTTTGGTATAGTTTATTGTAAGTTAAAAATATCATTTTCTCAATTTCTAACCTTGATAATCATTTTTTTTCAAATTATTTAAATTATATAAGTACAAATTATAATAAACGGTCTTATACAAAATTTAAAAAAATTTATAAATAGTTGAAATATACTAAACCAAATAACTTAAGTGTCATTGGATAAAACATCAAACAAAATAATTGAATAAATTACAAATACATCTTTTTATATTCTATTGTTAAATAAAATATTTATTCGTAGTGGACCTAAAAGATTCGGGCCGGTGAGAAGGAGACAAGGACTGGAGTCGCAACTAAAAAAACATCCAAGTCCAAGGCGGCAAAAAAATCCGCCCACCATTAATTTAGCCACCCCCCCCCCCCCCCCCCAAAAAAAAAAAAAAAAAAAAAAAATTAAATGGGCCCCTAAAATAGCTGCTACTACAAATATGTGGGACCCGAATCTAGAAGAAGAACCCCCTTCCCCTTTCCACATGATGAAGGAAAATGTTAGAAATACGAAATAATCTATTAAATATTTTATTAAAATCTTTTATATGAGTGTGGAATTTACACAAACCTACATATGTGTGAGTTCTATAGTCATGTGAGAGATTTAGTAAAATATTTGATTGATTATTTGGAGCCTTTAACATTACTCCATGATAAGTGAATGAATAATTTTTTATATTTTTTTTTGGCATAGGATAAATAAAATGTTATTGATTAATAAGTTAGATTATAGCGAACATAATTGCAATTTTGTTATATTGATTCAAACTTAATTTTTCTTTTTTACTGTCTCATATGACAATTACATAGATTATTAAGGCCTTGTTTGGGTACTCCTAAATAATTCAAAAAGCCAAAAAGTTACTCAAAAAGTTAAAAAGTTAACACTATTCACCAAAAGTCAACAATTACGACTGCACAACTCCCAATTCAAATTTTCCTCTAAAAACCAATTTTCATAATTTTTTATTACACATTTTTCTATAAAAAGTCAAAAAGTTAACCCAAACATCCATATTTTCAACCTCAATTTTTTAGTCAAAAAAGACAAAAAGTACACTTATTTAGTCTTCCCAAACTTGGCCTAAATCAACTCTCTTATTGTTGAATGGATAAATAAGTCAGATTATAACTATCCTAAGCTTTTTGGGTCAGTCGATTGGCCAATATTTCTAGACAATTTTCATGATTTTTATTTTTTATATGGTGTGTAGTGTTTTTGTACAAAAATGGCCTATAGGAAGTCCACACATAATGTGTGTGAATTGAATCAGATCTTTGAGATGTGGGTTCTATTAATAAAATTTTAAAAAATATTATTTATTTTCGTGTATTCTGTATATATTTTTTTATAAATTTTACTTTTAATAATGTAAATAATAATTCATTTATTTAAAAATCAATCCCTGATACTCAGAAATCACCGTTCTCATGTTGACCAAACAGACCATTTCAACACATGGAGTCCAATTGGCCAACAATGGTCGTTTTCCTAACAAACATAGACAAAGGAAACATCCAAAATGTTTACCTATAGGCTATACTTCACTTTCTAGAAGTTGATTATTTGCCCCCAAATCTAGAAGGAGAACAAGCTCCAATTGATTGCAGGAGAAGCATTCCAATTTGTTACATCCTGTGACATTTATTTTGATTATATTTTGATGATTTAAATTGTTTATATTATAAGGCTTGTTAAGTATATTATTCATATAAAAAATAAATTAATTGGACAGGTATAACTCATGATTAAGCCAAATAATAACTCTAAAAAATTATTAAAATCATGTTAAATGCTTGTTTTTCTAAACATAAATGTGATCTTATTGGGGGTTACAGATGTCTAATTAATTTGAATTTTTTTATGATGATTTACTCAATAAACTCTACATTATAAACAGTTCAAACCATTAAAATAAATTTAGGACACGTCACAATACCGTATTGTGCATGTTTCTCGAGAGATAGGTAGATGACTTGAAAATGAGATATTTACATGTCATTTATGGATTGATACAAAAATACCGTATTGTGCAGGTTCCTAGAGAGGTAGATGACCTGAAAATGAGATATTTACATGTCATTTATGGTTTGATACAAAAATAAAAGTGGACTCCATTGGGAAAAGCAGTGACTGTGGTGCCTCTATTTGAGGTATATTATGGTTTTATTTTTATAATTCAAACTGTTTATTTTGTAGAATTTGTTGAGTACTTCATGCTTACCAAAAATCATATTAATCGGATATCAAGAACTACATAATCGAATTGCATATTGTTTACGCTATTTCTCAAGAGAAAAACTTATTATTTATTTTTTTGATTATCGATCATATAGTTGTTGATATTCAATTAATATGATTTTGGGTAGACATAAAGCACTCAACAAACCCTACAAAATTACCGGTTTGGATCATAAAAATAAAGTCATAATACACCTCAAATAGAGGCACTACAGTTACTAGTGTGCTTTTAGCAGGGCAATGACTAATATATATAATGATCATTTAGAGCTTATTGGATAACACCATAAATAAGTTTTTTTATTTTTTAACAGCTCTTTACTTTTATGCATTTTTTTTTTATAATAAGCAAAAAAAATTAATTTATAAGTCATACGCAAAAGTAAATTTGAACCAAAAATATAGTCAGCTACATATCCAAAAATAGTAACCATATAAAAGAAATAAACAAGTAGGATTGAAAAATTACCAATTCATTTTTTTAAAATAAATATAATTATCAAATTAATTTGATTTTTTCATAAATAATCTATGCGCATTAATTTACAAGATAAAACAATCCAATAGTGGACTAAGACAAATCAAGAAAATTATTAAATAGATTCAAAATATCATGTTATATTATTTATATAATATTCTGTTCTTAAGAAATAAAGAATTACAAAAACACAATAAGTAAGTCATTCATTATTTTACTCTCAAGTTAAAAACGCCACATTAAAAAAAATAAAAAAATCTACGTCTAAAATTTCCAAATAGTACTTCTACTTAAATAAAAGCTAATCACAAATCCTCTCACAAAAATACACATCTCATATGAGAAAATTATATCTAATTGTGTGATTAGTTCGCTACATCTCTTAATTTTGCCTTCCAAATGACAAAGAATTAGGAGTGTTAGCCACTTCATAAGAGATGAAATTGAGAGAGTAAAATTAGGGGATAAATTAATTTTCTTTATCAGTTTGATTAGATAGATAAAACAGGAAAATGAAAGAAAAAGAAAAAGAAAAAGAAAATTATGTGTTTGTTTAGATAGAAAGTCTTAAAAAGTAATAAAAACTAAAATTTCCTGTACAATTCAAATTAACTAGTTAGTTAAGCTAACAATTTCTTACAAAATATGCAGAAAAATTTATTTTTTTCCCACAAATCTTTTCTTTTTGACTATATTTCTCTCCACAACTCTCTATTATGCCGTGATTATATTTTTTTTTCCCATCATTTTCTTATAAAATTTTTCATATATTTAAATATATATAAGAAAATATATTTTTATTTTTACTTTCTTTCTTTCACTTTATTTTTTATTATTTTTATTTTCTGTCATATATTTCTTTTTAAGCAAACGAACGGAGCCTCATGTGATACACTTCTTTTTTGTTTAGTAAACTTTGCGATCAAGAAATGAGGAAAACAATACCGCGTGGTATCATCAATGAGACTATTTCTTCGGACTGTTATGGCCGCTCTATCTGCCTTTTTTTTGTCCTTCGCCCGCTGTTCTTCTAGAAACACCAAAATTAAGAATGGATTATTTACACCAAAACCTTTATAATTATTAAACAAATATCACTTTATCACTTTTATATATTAATTTATATATTTTGACTTTTTTAATTATAAAAACATATTATTTCTACTTTTGTAGATTCTTTCAAATTACTTGGAATGTATTTGTATGATTTTCATATTTAAAGAAATCAATATATATAAATTCATAAATGATAAATAAAATAATATTTGTTAATATTAAAGATCTTAGTGTAATTAACTCAATCAACAATTCCTCAAAATCCCTTTAATTCTCTCTCATTGTCTTTCTTTTTTAACCAATTTTTTTATTTTATAAAATTTTATTCCTCTAGAACCCATCCCAATCAACCAATATTCAATACATTTTTTCTCTCCACAACTACTCTAGCCACTTGCCCATCCTAAATATCCAGGACCATGTATATATATGAACCTATCTATCCATTCTTCTCTTCTCAATCTAATCTAAATACACTTCTTCACATATTTTCTGTCTGAGTCATGAATGCTAAAGATTCTTACAAAGATCCATCAATGGCAGAGCAATACCAAGAAGAAGAAGTTGAAACAGAGGAGACACTCTCTCTCTGTGATCTTCCAATGTACAGTGATGCCAAAGAAGAAGATCAAAGCTTGTCATCATCATCATTCTCATCCGATCAAGACGACTTCTTTGAGTTCTTCAGCGAAGATTGGAGCACTTTGAGCTCTTACCCAGTTCAAAACATTGTTTTTTGTGGAAAACTCATTGCTTCTAAAGAACCAAACTCAGAAACAGAGCATACCCACAAGATCGAAACCAGTAAACAAGAAAAACCCAGAAAATACAGGCTTTTTCGATGGAATTCGAAGATGTTTAGAAGTTCTAAATCCACAAATCCGAAGATAAGAAGATGTGTTTCGAGCCCGAAGTCTCTGTCATTGCCGGTGGGAGATGAATGTAGGTATAAGGGCGCCGAAAAGTATGGATTTCCGGTTCGGAGAGTGTCGGTAGTGGCGGCACCGGTGAAGCCGCGGCGGAGTTTGTTGATGTTTGGATTGGCTCGGATGCCGGCGGAGATGGAGTTGAGTGATATAAGGAGCAGGCAGGGGAGGCGGAGTCGGTCAACGGTGGTTCCGGGGAATGGTGGTGAGAAGGTGAGGAGAGGGAAGGGGTTGTGGGGGATTTGGTGGCTGATCAGGGCGTTGGGTTGTGGTGGCTACCACCACTACGCCACCACCATGCCAACCCGGCTATGAAGTCCTAGTTTACAATAAGATTTTACTTTATTTTATTTGTAGGATTTACTTGTAAAATCTTATTAGTTCATATTTATTTGAGTAAATTACACTTACACTCCGTAAAGTTTGGGTTTAATACATATCACTCCCTAATATTTAGAAAATTATACTAACCCTCCTGTCATTGTAATTATTTAGACGGAATGAAGATATTGAACTCATACACTCTCTCTTTTTTGGCTTTGCTTTACTTTCTCTTTTTTTTTCCCTTTCCTTTACTTTTTTTTTTAATGTAATTTCCTTTATTTTTCTACTAGGAGTTGTTACCTTTTATATAAGTAAGGGGTTTGTAAAATGAGGCTATTAATCACAGGGATAGAAATGTAATTTTCAAAACGTCAGGGGGTAAGTAGTAATTAGACCAAACCTCAAGGGGTGTCAATGTAATTTACCCTATTTATTTTATATCAATTTTGAAATTTAAGAGTAATTATTTAGTCATTTTGAAATATCGAAATATTTTGTATCCATTTTTGAATTTAAGAGTAACTATTTATCTTTGGAAAATGTTTGGGACCCCCATAAAAGATGACCCCCATGACCCCCACTAATGTATTGACCATTAATGTGTTTGAATTTTTTTTTAGAGTTGTGTCTGATAGTGACATGAATGGTTCAGATCATTTTGAAGGTTATATTTTGTGAGAGTCTCTATCATTGTTGTTAGTCTTTTTAAAATATGGAAATATTATATTCTGTGCAATGACAAGTGATTATGTATTTACTTGACTCAAAAACAAACAAACAAAAAATGAGAAAATTATAAAACACTATGATATTACATTCCCATAAAACAATTTCTACCAATTTGAGGACTTGTGGACTTTTTAATATTATACAGATGGATTTTCACTGGTAGAGATCACGAGTTAAAATTGAATGATATTAGTCATATTTTTTAAAACCAAAATCAAAATAAAAATTGAATATAAAATTGGTGAAAAGTCTAATTTATAGAGTATATAAATTATTATATTTAAAATAAAATCTTATTTAGTGATAAAGATATATCAAAAAAGTCGACGGCAACCTATGGCAGTAACCAGCGGTCGACGGCAACAAGTGATAATGGTGAAGTAGAGAAATGTGTGATATTCAACAAATAAGATGTTGACTAAGTGACATGTGTCACATTTCAACAGATAAAAATAATAAATTTCAACAGACAGACAAATTAGATGATTTCAAGAGATAGACTGACAAATTAATTTTAACAAATAGTTGTTATTTTGGACAAATTCTGTCTTCTTGATCCCAAAAAAAAAAAAAAAAAAAAGGAATTTGGCCTAATGAACCAAATGATTAAGAAATGAACTTATGGTTGGAATGCTCATTTATTTATTCCTCAACTTTTTTACTAAGGATGATTCTATTTATACATCATTAATACACTCAGTATACATCATTAATAAATTAAATTTATATTATAATAATATCCTCCAATAAAATGACCATTAAAGACAACATAAAGTGTATTTTACTCACCATATTTATAAACATAAAATACTCTTCATACACTATCATCCTATAAGGTTTGGAATTTTAACATATAAACATTGTATTTTTTCATCATCTTCACCATTAACATATATTCATTATTAATTAGCTCACTTCATTTTCTTCTCCATTATATTTATTTTTTAAACTCAAAACATTATTGCCTTTGAAGATTTAGGATTTAAGAACATTGAAATCAATTAATTTTGAAGATTTGCACACCGTGAATGACATTGAGATGGTTGGTTCCGATATAAATATTGAAAATGTTGATTTGAACATTGAAAATGTTAGTTTATGACGTAATTTTTTGATTTTTTATTTATCTCGTTCGTATGTTCGGAAGATAAGCTTGTTTGTCGTGTTCGGATAATCAGAGTTGAACTTTTACACAATATTTGATTATTTATATTTGAACAAAACAATTTTGTTCAAATTATTAAGATTAACCAAATATTAAATATTCATACATGAAAAATTGAACATTTTAAGTTAGTTCGGTTAAAATAAATTAAACTTTTATTTATTGTTCAAATATAAATTTTGAACAAATTAAGTTTGTTCAACTTTGTATTTGTGACATGACTAATTTGATGAATTTGAAACGACGATGAGAGCCCAGAGTTCAAGATCGACAATGAAGATCAACATCAACGAAGATGGAAGCCGAATGAAAACACTTAGCCAGTGATCTGAAACAACGAGATGATGAGATGAGACACTAGTGAAGATGAAGGACGAATGAAACCTCCACCAGCGATGGAGATCAAGACCAATGAAGATAGTCTCTATTGATCTCTGTTTTGAAGATTGTAAAGTTTTTGTTATATGTAGTAATAATGATGAAGAGTTTTTAATATGTATAATGATATGTATTCAAATAATTAGTGGTATGTTAATATAAAGTTAGTAATGAAAAATTAAAGTGTGAATTAAAATATTTCAAATTTTAAAAATTATTTTATGTGTATTAAGTAATAATATATATTGAGAGTATCACTCATGTGTAAATAGAATCACTGTTGACAAGATAAATTTGTCAAATTGAATTTTGTGTAGGGTTGGTTTTATCAAGCGTACTCCACCGTCTGGTGCAACAGAGAACCCAACGCATTTTAAATATAGTGATTTCTAGAAGCATTTATTTGGTACTGTAACGTGGCGCGCACACACGATTTTATATTAAAAAATAGCAGAGACTTTAAAAGTTCTATTAAACATTATACTAAGGGCTGGTTTGGCATGAACTATATAATTCATCTTTTTATCTTTTTATCTTTTTTTCATCACATCATATCTCTACTTTTCTGCACATCTTTTCGTAAAAAGATAAAAAGTATACTTTTTTAGGACACCCCAAACCAACCCTAAATGTTTCACATGAGTCTAGGGCTCATATATGACTTATATTATATGAGTCTCACACCATATAAGACATTTGGTAAAAATTTTAATAGAATTTTTAGAGTCACTGATACTAATCTTTTATATTTAATGATAGGATAATCACAGAGGACAAAATTTGTGATTGGAGTGGCATGTGCCACGTGGTACCCAAGGGCATAATTTTTTGATTTCTAGGTTCACCAATTTGACATTATGTACACAAATAGACTATTTATACAAAAGAGCCTCAAAATGTTAATCAATATATCTTGGACTAGACAACACACACCATAGGGTCTGAATATGGTAATTAATTAGTCAAAACATGCACTTAGGGAAGATGATAAAGACATGGTGGCCTTTACCAAAATTGAGTTTGGTACCTCAAAATCATCAAATTAGTGACACACATGTCAAAAGAAACAGTACAAACAAATTTTTTTAAGAAAAAAATATAAATATAAAAACTAAAAAGTTTAAACCTCAAATTATGAGTGTAATTTGAGCGGGCTTAATCCGAACAATCCAAACCTAACCTAAATTTCTTTAAGATTTGGACAAGATATTTTTAAATTCGGTACGGGTTTGAGTAAAAATTTAGAAGTCCGAATTAAATTTGAACGGGCTTGGATAAAGACGTCAAACAACCCAAGCAACCCGAAACCCGAATTATACATATATAGATATATAACAATATTACATATATATAAATTATTTGTCATTTTATGATATTAAAGTAATTTAGATTATTAAATCATATTGAATATATATTATATATACAAATAACATAAAATCTTATTCTTTTTTTAAAAAAAAATTCACTCATAAATTGTAAAAACTATTATAATGGCATCTCTCGTATATTATATACATTATTTATTTTGATGGTATTAATAATTTTCTATAAAAAATATATATATAAATAGAGTCAAATTTTATTAATTTAATAATGTAACTGCAAAAAAAATAAATAATAAAAAAAAAAATTATTTACAATTCGGATAACTTGGGCAATTCGCGTTTAACTCGGGTCGGACTTGGACATGCAACCTCGGATTACAATTTGGGCCTGGGCAGATCTCAACACAACTTGAACTAAGTTTGAATAACCTCCCAACCCGATCGAACCCGCATGAATTGTACCCCTACCTAAATGCAAATAAAAAAGAACAAGGTTACAAATGTAAGACTGATCGTTAATCCCTGACAGAACTGGTTCAACATGGTCATCAGTTGTCACAATTGATTTCTACCGGTCTAACATTAACATAAGCAACACACTCAATAATTAATTACTACTTTAAATGTGAAAATGAAAGCTATTTCAAATACAACTACGAAATTTCCAAATAACATAAACAAAATTTCATTTCCTTGACTTGTATAGAGATTAGAAAATGGGGGGTTTGAAAAATTACGATTGTGTTTGGTAGAGTTTTCTAAATATGATTTAAGAATATGAGTTATATTTTGAGTTTGTGAGTTTTGAAATTATGATTTGAGTGTAGAAAATTTGTTTGGTGAATGAGTTTTGAAAAGAGTTTTTGAATTGAATGATGTGACATAATTTTTTATACAAAAACTTACAATTCATAACCAAACACACAACCCAAAATTCTATTCAAAACTCAAAAAATAAAAATAAAAAATTGAAAATATTTTTTATTTAAAATACAAAAATAACAAGTGCAAAAACAAAAAACAAAAAAAATCATGAACACTGTTCCGGACAACCGGGGGACATTCGGGTACACGAATTTTCAAATGCGGATGTAGAAATAATTTTTGAAAACTGTAATGATTTTTAAAAACTGTAAACAAACGCCGCACTCAAACTAAAAGATAGAATCATGATTCAAAAGTTGTACCAAACACAACCTACATTTTCATGTGCTTTTCTGCCCTTTAGGATCATCTCCTTCACTATTGACACCACCATTAAGCATTTTGCTTGAAAGCCGTCCTCTTTTTCTCTTCATATTCTTATGTTCCATGGAATTGTAGTAAAAATCATTAACAGGTACAGTTATTCCAAAATGAATGAAGAGGTAAAAAAAGCCGAGAAAAGTCAGATTTGGCCAAATCAAATGTAGTCCTTTCACAAAGATGTTTGACGCATAAAAAAAATCTACTGAGAAGTCAAATTTGCTTAATGACAACCTAACTCACTTTCAAACCCTAGCATTATGCATCACCATGATTTCCTTGTCCCAATACAGTAATGAATTAGAGCACACAGAAAGTTGGGATTCATAGCAAATAGAAGGTATACTTCAGTGACGACCAACAATATGTATATCGAAACTGGAATTTATACGACAAATTTGCAAAAGACAACTTTTTGCATTTTAACAATGCCAGTATCCCTCTCCTGGTTGAAAGTAAATTACTTTCATAATTTGAATTTGTAAATTACTTTCATAATTTGAATTCGTCATTTCAAATCATGTCCCTAATACAAGCCATAATCCCTATAATACCACATTTTTGTCTTAAAACAATACATGTTTCACATTTCATTTAACCAAACAAACCCAACCCAAGTGTATTACAAATGTCAAACAATCAAATCGTCCAATTAGAATTTTTTTTTACTCCAGTTGGTTATACTAGCATAGCTTTGAGTTTAACTCATAGATAATTCAAGAGGTTTTCAGTTGTAGATCGTCAAACAAAACAAAACCCAAAAAAAAAGCAGAAGGTAGAAAACAGGCTAGATAAACTGTACCTTTTAATTCCATTAGTGTCTAGATTCCTTGAAGTAGCCTTTTGCATGACACTTTTATAATACTGAGTAAATGGAGCATTGAGACTGCCCTTTTCAACCTGCACATCAACCATTTATTGAACTCAGGAAACATGAAGAAATGATTCAACTGATTGATGATCTTTTGGTGAGAAAGCTAAGTCATCTCGTTTCTTTTGCACAAACTCAACATTCTGCTCGACCTGCAGCACCACAAAATTGTTTCAAAAAACAATAACAAAAATAGAATAATATTAAAAGCCATTAGACCATTGAGATTCCCAGGCCAAGTAGGGATAGATTTTTAAAATCAATTTTTACAGGCCTCAACCTATTACAAATTTAAAGTTGTACAAGATTAGAATTACAACACAGTGCATAACTGATCAATCAAACACTTCACCACGCGTCTCAAATTTCAGTGGTTGCTATTTCATGAAACCTTCTAAGGCGGATAAGTGGAATAGTTGATAGCTCAGGAAAGGAGATGTGGTAGCTCCACTGAGCAAAGTGCACAGAGAGTTGTTCAACGGTAGAGAAAACACATTCCTCTTGAAAGTTCTGAGATTTTAACCAATGTTTTGGCAACTGCACCACACGTGAGTTTGTGGAAATAATTCTTAAAGAACAATTTTGGAACAATCTTCTATGTAAATAAAATAAATTGAAACAAAACCAAACAAATAAATAAATAACGTACCGAATTTATTTATCGAACCGAATTAAAAATTGAAAGACCAAGTCGGGTGTGTGACACTCTGTCCTTAAGACAAATTCGCCCCGCTACGATGCTTACGGTTAAGTAGCGTCTATCTCCTAGGATACAATGATCTTTACAAATTTGTAGAAGCACTCCAAACAAATTTGTCCGGCGAACTAGAACCTTGTGTTCTATACTCTCTTTAATTTTCTCTAATGCTAGAATGAAGAATAAAATCCAAAGGAGAAATATGGACTACAAAAATGAATTTTTCTGACTGTTTTTTGGATTCCAAGACTGCTGGAACAGATCTGAATTTATAGGCAAAAATTATGTCCTGAACAGGTACATACAAGAAGTGAACAGGTGTAGTTTTGAATTTGAATAGATGTTGTTTGAATTCAAACAGATCTGCAAACTGTTTCAACAGATTAACTGCTGCAGTTATTAATCTGTTCAGAAACTGCCTAAAACCGAATCTGTTATGGTCTTTTTCAACCTGTTGGACATGGACCGAATGAGGAAAGAAATTAGGACAAAAATTAAATTCAAATTTGAATTTAATTAAATTTTCCTGCAAGTAATTTTTGAAAAAATTCAAAAGAATTTTGTCCAAAAAATTAATACAAGAACCGACCCGACCCACACCCGGCTGAACGGACGGCGGCGTACGGGCGCGTGTGTGGTGGTTTGAGCTAAGGTTCATTTTGTCCATAACTTCTCCATTCTACAAACTTGGGGTGCCCATTGGGGCCCAACCCAAGTATTGTACTCTAGAGCTTATATACATACACAAGCTCTCTTAAAGTTTCAATGTGGGACAACCCATTTCAAGGAAACCCACATTTACTTCTTTAATTGTCTATTCCACGAACCCGAAAACGACGTCAACTTCTCATTCACTCATAAATGGTTTTGATGAACCGTCTTCACCATGTGACTTGCCATGAGGCAAGAAACACGTCACCTTTTCGGACCCACTCCAAACGACGTTTGAGGCCCACTCAATTTTGGGCTCAAAATTGGCCCAAAATAAGCCTTATAAACCAAATTTTCCAACAAACAATATATCTTGACCTTCAATATTTATGAAAAGCTTATGGCCGTTCCTGGTTTTCCACCTTTCTTGCCCATTTTGTATTCTAAAACATCTAAGACTAATGCTGTTGTTACCCAAAAGACAACCTAAGAGGGGGGATGAATTAGGTTTTTACAATTAAAATTAATAATACCCTAATAAAAATTATGATTAGCACAATAGATAAATATAATTAATGAAATAAAAATAATTAAAACAAGTGTCTTAACAACTATGTCAGTTAATGATTTTAGCACAGTAAAAATGTGAAATATAGCTATGGCAATTTAAAATAAAATAAAGAGAAAATGGAGAGAGAGGCAAACAAATTTATAATGATTCGACTTCAATTCGGCCTACGTCCATTCCTCAAGCTTCACTTGAGATTTTCTACTATCTTCTAGCTTCACAGGGGTGCTAGCAACCTCTTTACAAATGGAGCAATCCTTCACGGATTTTACACAGACTTCACAAGTCCAAACCCTTGCAAATCTTAGGTGATTCACAATCACTCTCAAGATTTCAAGAATACAGTGTTTGCAACACTTTTACAAGTTGAAATGATATTTTTACTTTCAAAGAAAGTTTACAATAAATATCTCTCAAAGATAGATATATAAAATGAAACTTTGATTTTTCTGTAAATCTCACACAGGAAAGATGATCTTAAAGCTATAAGGCTCAGTGTATAATTTCTAAGAATAGATGTGAGTGATTATATATTGAAGAATATTTTCAGATTTTTTGTCACTTGTTTACATTAGAGGTTTTGGTATATATAATGAAACTTATAGCTGTTTATAGCTGTTATATTCATTTGAATTTATAGTTGTTTATAGCCGTTGTACTTCCATCATTACCAATTTGAATATCTTCCACTGCATCATTACAAATTTGAATATCTTCCACTTGAACCTTTTGAACCTTTTGGCCTTTTGAAACTTTATAGTCGTTATACTTTCATCATTACCAATTTGAATATCTTCCATTCCATCATTAGAAATTTGAATATCTTCCACTTGAACCTTTTGACCCTTTTGGCCTTTTGAATCTTTATAGTCATTTATAGCCGTTGTACTTCCATCATTACTAATTTGAATATCTTCCACTTGAACCTTTTGGCCTGCTGCTGTGCTAGGCTATTTGAACCTTTGTTTTAGGCTGTTTGAACTCCTGATTTAATCAAATATTAAATACATTTTAACAACATTTAGGATAAAGGTTTAGATGAGAAATAATAGGACAAAATAAATTTTAATTCTATTTTTCTTTTTCAAATAAATTATCAAAATAAATTTTGATTAAAATATAATTAAATAAATCATCAAAATAAATAAGTCTAACAGTCAAGGATGGATCTAGGGGGGGCGGAGGGGGGCGGCCGCACCCCCAAAAAATTTGAAAAATATCATATATTATACTAGAAATTTTAAAATAATTTAAAATTATAGGAGTTCGCACCCCCAATTTTTTTTAGATAATATCAAAATTATATAGAGTAGCCCCCCCCCCTATTTTTTAAACTATTTGGAATTTTATTTTATTTTTTGAATTAGTTAACATATATAATAATCTATTTTAAATTTCATGTATATGTATTTTTTAAATTAGGTCAAGATGAAAGCAAAATTTTAGAAACTTTAATGGGTCAAAGTGTAAAATATGAAACTTTTACAAATATATAACCTATAAGGCTTGCTGGAGAAGCTTGATCAAACAAAGCACTAAGATTAGAAAAAGAAAAGAAAACAACTGATCTGAGAGACTTGTTGCAATTCAAAAGAGAGGAGAGGAGCGAAGAGACGAGGGAAGAAACGGAGAAGCTTTGTTGTCGGACTTCGTCAGAGCTGGTCGGCCTTCGTCAGAGCTGGTCGGCATGGACGGTGGAACCGTGGACTCTCACTGGTAAGTTATCTGATATCCCTTCAGCTTCAATGTGATTATTCTGTTTTTAGATTGAATATTATGATTGATTGTGATTTTAGACTGAATAATGCGATTATTTTGCCATTAATTTGTTATTGGTTGTTATTGGTCACCCATAAGCCTGCAGACAACTAGAAATCTTCAACCCAAGTTTTAGTTTTGGTATCCCAAACTTGATAACCCAAATCCCCAACTTCCTACGTCACATAACCCACAATTACACCCCTACTGTCAATAGATTTCGCTCCTCTCTCCAAACACTTTTATTTTACTATGCCAATCGAAAAAATAAATACACATATACTCTTTCAACACACAAATCAAAACTCACCACCTCTAACATTATCTGGGTTAGCAATTGATTTTGAATTTTTTTAAAAATAAATAATAATTTAATGGCAATGTGGAGCCAATGCAAGCTGGTTGTTTTTTTGGGTAAAATTGTGGCAGAGAGGCTGGCATAGCGTGGAGAAGCCAGGAGTTGCGATGAATTTCTAATAATTGTTATTGGTATAATTGTTAACTAAATATCGTGAATTTTTTTTTTAATACTATGATTTATTGTAATTGGTAGGTACTGTGTTGTATGATTTCTTGATAATTGAATAGGCTTTTAGGTTATGATGTGTTGATTTCCTCTAAGAATTTGGATAAAAATCTAAATATTATTTTGTGCTGCCATATATTTTATGACTTTTAGGAATAGGATGGAAGATGGTTTTCTGGCTAGTTACTTGATTACGAACATTGAAAAAGATATTGCTCGAGGGTTTGATGTAGACTCTATCATTCATGCTTTTGATATTATGAAAGAGCGTCGAGCTCAATTAAAGATGCCTAATTTTAGTAAATGAATGCATGTAGAAATAGTTACTACTTTTTGTAAGTGGATATGGGCAAAAAAATATTCTCAATTGTATGATTATCTTTTGGTACTCAACTATGTTGACAAGGAATATAGTTCAATATTTTATCGTAACATTATTGATTTTTTTTTATGTTAGTAGAAATTGGTATTGAACTTCAAATTTTATTGGTTAGAGGTTAAATGTACTTTAGCCCCCCCAAAGTCATAATCTTGGATCCGTCCCTGCTAACAGTTGTAACGGGGATGAAGATCCTGCTCGAACTGGAGAGATGATTTAGCCGCTGAACACACTTTAATCTTAAAGGGAAATATCTTGGTCCAGGAAACAGGCAAGCCACTTCATTTATGAGCTGGATGATCACATAAAACACATGATGAAGATCATAATCGTATATATTGGCTGATATAAACATAACCCAGTTCTTATGACGACCATAATAAGGTCCATTTCACATCAACATTTACAAAATTGTAACAAGACGAGTTTAGACAAAGCTAACATTGTTACAGCAACAAATCATCTGTTTGATACCAAGAGTGAAAGTAAGCAAGGCAATGCATGCTCACGAGCCTGGCCATCCTTGGAAATCCCAGCTTCAAAACCTCCAAATGGCCCTAGAATAGAAATAAAAATAGGCGTATACTCCAGTCTTTCAACATCTCATGTACATTTGATATTCGGATTACTCATCACTTATTACAAATGATGCAATTATCAAAAACAATATTTTATAATCATGTCTTTGTGTTAGCATTGTTAGAAATGGTTTTTGAAAAAATCTGGAAAAACATAATTTTTTCTAAATTTCGGTCTAATTTTTAGGTGGACCTATGCACCGAATTTCGCGGGTCAAAGTGGTAATGCGTTCTATGCCGCATTGTGATTCACGTGGTATATTTGGTTGCTCAAAACTATTATCGGATGAATGGAAAATTGAAACCAAAGAGAGCTCCATGGAAATGGTGTTTTTGATGAAATTTCATAAAGGTTTGAATAAAGGCTTGTCCCACATTGATTTGGTGGGAAACTTTGAGTGGGTTTATAAGGCATAGGATTGGAACTTGGAGTAGGGGGTACCCAAGTTTTGTAGAGAGGGAGGTTATAGGCAAAATAGGCTAGACCCATTGGACCTAAAAATTACCCCGCGCCGCAGTTCGTCCGTCGGGGCGGGCTAGGCGCGGGTGTGTGGTGTAAGGTTGAGTTAGGCTGGTCCAGCCAAAAACATTTGATTTTATTTTAGGAAAAATAAAATATGTCTTCAATTTTTGAATTCAAATTCTGTATAGTTTAATTCAAATATGTCCAGTTCATATTCTGTACAGTTTGAATTCAAATCTGCCCAACAGATCCGAATCTGTTCAAACCCAAAACAGTTTATCTGTTTGAAAATCAAACCAGATCTGTCCGAATAGGTATCATACCTGTTCATTCAAATCTGTACAGCTACTACTCCATCTATAAATAGGCAGCCCTCATTTGATGTTTTCACTCCAATTTTCGTTCTTGTCTGCTGCAATTCGTCTCTGCATTTTGCTGCATTAATTCCATTAATTTTCTGTGAGAAAAAGTGTATACACTAAGTGTATTCGTTGTGCGAATAAATTGTAGTGCTGCTTTTATTCATTGTTGATCATTTTATCTTGGCAGATAGACGTCCCTAAATCTGAAAGCACTGTGGAGAGGACGAATCTGTCTTAAGGACACAGTGTTAAACACTGGACTTGATCAAAAGTTTGTTTAAGAAATTAATCAAGTAAGTTGTTAATTTATTTTCTATTTTATTATTATTTATTTAAATCAAATTTTGATTTTGTTTTTGTAACAAAATAAAAATCTGTTTTTATTTATTTATTTTTATTTTTTAGTTTGATTTTTGTAATCAAACTATCTCTCTCCTTTCTGATATTTCTTTTGTATTTCGTTTGTTGTTTAGTACACAAACATAATTTATTTCATAAATACAGTGAAGATTATCCAATAATCTTAAGATAGATTTGAATTTTTTTTAGTGTCTTTATTGTATTTAATTTTCTGTGATTTCACAAAGTGATATTCTGGTTGGAAAATACAAATAGTAGTAATATACTTTTATTTTCTTTGAAAACTAGTAGTAATATACTAGTGTCATTAACAATTGCAGAATATTAATTTGTGTTACAGAAAATTATTGTGGTATTTTATTTTTCTAGTTTTAGTAATAAGGAAAAATAAAATTATTTTGTATTGTAATTTATTTTCTAGTTTTAGTAACTAGAAAATTAATTTGTGTTTTGGTTTTTTTTTTTTCCTGATTTTTGTAATCAGATATTATGGCTACTGCAACTGAAACTGCAACTGGAAGTGATACTCCAATTGCTACACTGACCCCAGTCCCTATCCAGAACCATGTTCAAGTTCCAATAAATCATGGAGAAAAATCGGAAAAGTTTAACGGTACTGAGTTTAAGAGATGGCAGCAGAAAATGCTGTTTTATCTTACAACTCTAAATTTGCCCAGTTTCTCCGTAAAGAGGCTCCAGCACTTAAAGAGGGTGAAAGTGATCGGCAAGTTGTTACCGCTGTAGACGCTTGGAAACATTTTGATTTCCTGTGCAGAAACTATATCATCAATGGCCTTGACAACATGCTATATAATGTTTACAGCCCTCTGAAAATAACAAAAGAATTATGGGATTCTTTGGAGAAAAAATACAAGACAGAGGATGCCGGCACAAAGAAATTTGTTGTCGGTAAATTTCTAGACTTCGTTATGGTAGACTCACAAACGATAATTTCTCAAGTTCAAAATTTTTAAATAATTTTGCATGATATTCATGCTGAAGGTATGTCTCTTAGCGAGTCTTTCCAAGTCGCTGCTTTAGTGAAAAAATTACCACCGGCTTTGAAAGATTTCAAAAATTATTTAAAACATAAACGCAAGGAGATGACCATGGATAAATTGATTGTAAGATTGAGAATTGAGGAAGATAACCTACAATCCCATTGAGTCTGAGGCTAATGTGGTTGAACAAATGCACAAACCACATAACAAAAAGAGAAAGTTTACTGGAGATGGTCCTAAACAAGGTGGCAACAATGGTAATAAAAAGTTCAAAGGTAAATGCTATAACTGTGGCAAGACCGGACATCGAGCTTCTGATTGCCGCCACCCTAAGAAGGATCATAGAAGTACAAGCAAAAAGACCACCAATCAAGCCAATGTGACAAAATTAGATTACATCTCTGACAGAGTAAATGACATCAATCTCTCTGCTGTGGTGTTTGAGGCTAATTTGGTTGGAAATCCCAAGGAATGGTGGGTTGACACTGAAGCAACTCGTCACATTTGAGAGGACAAGAAGATGTTCACAACTTACAATGAGGCTGCAAATGGTGAACAACTTTTCATGAGAAATTCTTCTACTTCTATTGTGGCTGGACAAGGAAAAGTGATCTTGAAGATGACATCAGGGAAAGAACTTACTCTCAACAACGTACTGCATGTACCAGACATCCAGAAGAATTTAGTTTCTGACTCTTTGTTAAGTAAAAATGGTTTTAGGCTTGTATTTGTGTATAATAAATTTGTATTATCAAAGAGTGGCATGTATGTTGGTAAGGGATACACGAGTGATGGTCTCTTCAAATTAAACGTAATGACGGTTGTACCAAAACTTGCTATTAATGAGAATAACACATCTTTTGCTTATATTCTTGAGTCGAATTTATGGCATAGTAGATTAGGACATGTAAATTTTGATGCTTTGCGTAAATTAATTGGTTTGGATTATATACCAAAGTTTGAAATTGATCATAATCACAAATGTGAGATTTGTATAGAAGCAAAACTAACTAAGGCTCCATTTAAATTGGTTGAAAGAAAAACCGAATCTCTAGAATTAATTCATATTGATGTATGTGATCTTAAATTTGTTCAAACTAGATGAGGCAAAAAATATTTCATAATATTTATCGATGATTGCACAAGATCTTGTTATGTATACTTACTTAGAAGTAAAGATGAAACTTTAGAAATGTTTAAACTCTACAAAACTGAAGTTGAAAATCAACTGGGAAAAACCATTAAAATGGTTAGAAGTGATAGGGGTGGTGAATATGATGCACCATTAAATGAACTTTGTACACAATATGACATTATTCACCAAACTACAGCACCTTATTCTCCACAACAAAATGGAATTGTTGAAAGAAATAATAGAACCCTTAAAGAAATGATGAATGCCATATTACTAAGTTCAGACTTACCGCAGAACTTGTGAGGGAAAGCAATATTGTCTGCTAATTATGTTCTTAATAGAATACCCTACAAGAAAACCAATAACACTCCTTATGAATTATGGAAAGATTGACCGCCTTCCTACAAATACTTAAAAGTGTGGGGGTGTTTGGCAAAGATAGAAATTCATGTTCCTAAAAAGACTAAGATATGACCAAAAACAGTGGATTGTGTGTTTATTGGTTATGCTCAGAATAATAGTGCATATCGGTTTCTGACTTATAAATCAGAAATACCTGATATAAATGTGAACACTATTATGGATTCAAAGAATGCTATAATTTTTGAACATGTCTTTCCTTATAAGAAATTACAAGAATTAAGTCCACAGAAAAGAATTTATAATTGTACACAAAGTCGACAGACTAATAACAATCAAACACAATAGACTAGTAATGGTCTCGACCAACTGAATTTAACTGATGATGAACTAAGACGAAGTAAGAGAGTAAGAACATCAAAATCCTTTGGTCCAGATTTTCTGACATATCTGTTAGAAAATGAACCTCAAAGCTTTAAGGAAACAATGACAGGTCCTGAAGCACCTTTGTGGAAAGAGGCTGTTAATAATGAAATTGAATCCATTATGCAAAATCATACTTGGGAATTGGTGGATCTTCCACCTAGTTCTAAACCTCTTGGATATAAGTGGATATTCAAGAGAAAAATGAAAGCAGATGGTTCAATAGACAAGTATAAAGCAAGATTTGTAGTAAAATGTTACATACAAAAGGAAGGTCTGGACTATTTTGACACATATTCTCCTGTGACAAGAATAACATCTATCCGCATGCTTATTGCCATAGCAACGTTGTATAATTTCGAGATACATCAAATGGATGTTCAGACAACTTTCTTAAACAGTGATATAAATGAAGAGATCTATATGGAGCAACCCGAAGGGGTTGTAGTGCCAGGGCAAGAAAAGAAAGTTTGTCAGCTTGTAAAATCTTTTTATGGATTAAAACAAGCGTCTAAGCAATGGCATGAAAAATTTGATCATTCAATGCTTACTAATGGGTTTAAGATAAACAAATGCGACAAATGCGTCTATGTTAAAAACATTGACCAATGATATGTCATAGTTTCTCTTTATGCGGACGACATGCTTATCATTGGAAACAGTCAAAACATGATTAAATCAACTAAGCAAATGCTGAACAAAAGATTTGATATGAAAGATATAGGGGTCACAGATATAATATTAGGAATAAAAATTACTAAAACATCTAACGGATGTGCATTATCTCAATCACATTATATTGAGAAAATTCTTGGTAAATTTATCAAGGATGATATGAATGTAGCTAGAACACCTGTAGACATCAGTCTTTATTTATTGAAAAATAAAGGTGATGCGGTGTCTCAGTTAAAATACTCCAAAATCATTGGAAGCCCAATGTACCTAATGAATTGTACTCGTCCTGATATAGCTTATGTTGTCAGTAAATTGAGTAGGTACACTAGTAATCCCGGAGAAGACCATTGGAAGGCGATCATTCGGGTTCTTAGATATCTAAGATTTATTCGTAATCATGGTTTGAATTTTACTCGATATCCAGCAGTACTCGAAGGTTATTGTGATGCCAATTGGATATCGGATATTAAAGATTCAAAATCCACTAGTGGATATGTCTTTACTCTGGGAGGCGCTGTTGTTTCTTGGAAATCCACGAAACAAACATGCATCGCACGATCCACAATGGAATCTGAGTTCATTGCTTTAGACAAAGCAGGAGAAGAAGTAAAATGGCTTCATCACTTCTTAGAAGACATTCCAATGTGACCAAAACCTGTGTCAGCTATCTGCATTCATTGTGATAGTCAATCTGCAATAGGTAGGGCACAAAATCATATGTATAATGGTAAGTCACGACATATTCGTTGTCGAAATAATACCGTAAGGCAATTGTTCTCAAATGGAATAATCTCAATAGATTATATAAAATCTAAAGAGAATATTGCGGATCCGTTAACAAAAGGTTTGATAAAAGAGCAAGTGTATAGTTCATCGAAGGGGATGGAATTAAAGCCTATTACATAAGAGTCATCATAATGGTAACCCTACTTATATGACTGGAGATCCCAAGAATTAAGTTCAAAGGGACAACTAAGTTATGTGTGGCTCGCCAGAATTCACCAAGGGATTAAAATTCCCTATCCATTCCTACAGTGAGAGTGATATGTGCAACATGTGTTGTATGTAGGAGTTTTAGGATAAGCTTTACTTTTAATGATTACTTATATCTTGATTTAGGCATAAAATCAAGACGAGTATAAGAGATACTCACAATAAGAATCATCTATATGAGTGTTGAACTGGGGCCAGTTCTATGAGAATAAAGAGGCTAAATTCTCTAGAAGCACTCATGAAAACCAGGAGCGTTCAAAGGCCAAAATGAACACAACCATGAGAACCACGATGTGTCAGAAGATATTTTGTGTGAATTCTATTGTCTTGACTTACACAAACGGCTGAACAATTCAAGGCATCGCGTCCATTGGTTAGCTAATAAGTCTAATAAGTTATCACTAGGGAAGGTTCAAAACCGAAAGCTACCAATCCTGATGCAAGATATTTTCGATTTATACTCTTTCGACAAATTTTGCATATTGTAGCATTTCCATTGTCATCAAATTCTATTCATGTGGGGGATTGCTAGAAATGGTTTTTGAAAAAATCTGGAAAAATAGAATTTTTTCTAAACTTCGGTCTAATTTTTAGGTGGGACCCATGCGCCGAATTTCGCGGGTCAAAGTGGTAACACGTTCTATGTCACGTTGTGATTCACATGGTATATTTGGTTGCTCAAAACCATTATTAGGTGAATGGAAAATTAAAGTCAAAGAGAGCTCTATAGAAATGGTGTTTTTGGTAAAATTTCTTAAAGGTTTGAATAAAGGTTTGTCCCACATTGATTTGGTGGAAAACTTAGAGTGGATTTATTAGTCATGGGATTGAAACTTGGGGTAGGCCCCAAGGGGCACCCAAGTTTTGTAGAGAGAGAGGTTATGGGCAAAATGGGCTAGACCCATTGGACTAAAAAATTACCCCGCGCGCCGCCGCTGTCCGTCCGGTCGGACGAACTGGGCCTAGGCTTGGGCGCGGGTGTGAGGTTGGGTTGGGCTTGTCCGGCCCAATACCTATCTTTTTGGGCCAAAAACGTTTGAATTTTATTTTATTTTTGGTAAAATAAAATTTGTCTTCAATTTTTGAATTCAAATCTGTTTGCACCTCTTCAAATTCTGTACAGTTTAATTCAAATCTGTCCAGTTCATATTCTGTACAATTTGAATTCAAATTTGTCCAGTGTACAGTCTCATATCTTTCCAACAGATCCGAATCTGTTCAAACCCAAAACAGTTTGTCTGTTTGAAAATCAAACCAGATCTGTCCGAACAGGTATCATACCTGTTCATTCAAATCTGTACAGCCACTACTCCATCTATAAATAGGCAGCCCTCATTTGATGTTTTCACTTCAATTTTTGTTCTTGTCTGCTGCAATTCATCTTTGCATTTTGCTGCATTAATTCCATCAATTTTCTGTGAGAAAGAGTGTATGCACTAAGTGTGTTTGTTGTGCGAATAAATTGTAGTGCTACTTTTATTCGTTGTTGATCATTTTATCCTGGGAGATAAACGTCCGTAAATCTGAAAACACCGTGGAGAGGACGAATCTGTTTTAAGGACACAATGTTAAACACTGGACTTGATCAAAAGTTTGTTTAAGAAATTAATCAAGTAAGTTGTTAATTTATTTTCTGCTTTATTATTATTTATTTAAATCAGATTTTGATTTTGTTTTTGTAACAAAATAAAATTTTGTTTTTATTTATTTATTTTTATTTTTTGGTTTGATTTTTGTAATCAAACTATCTCTCTCATTTCCTGTATTTCTTTTGAATTCCGTTTGTTGTTATTCCGTTTGTTGTTTAGTACATAAACAGAATTTATTTCATTAAATACAGTGAAGATTGTCCAACAAGCATACCAAGAATTGCCTACACCAAAATCTTAGATATAATACTGGCTTCAATATTTAAGTTTTATATAATTTTACTCAAGCTCGTTGATTTGGAAAACAATAGACATTATAAATCATGACATAAATAGCAGAACTGACAAGTGATATATATATATATTTTGTGTGTGTTTGATAAAAATTTCATGGCCCATTTCCAATCAAGAACAATGCAATAATTAAACGGAACATATAACTGCAAAGTGATAATAGCAGTACAAGTAACAGAAACTTTTATTGGTTGGTTGGAGAAAGTTGAAGTGAGTGGAAAGATATTACCCATGTTAGATTTACCCACAATGGAAGTAAACATGTTAGTAACATAACCTTCTTCAAAAAGGTCTAAATGATACGCTACATAAGCAACAAATTGACTTTCTTCTCCAGCAACAGGCTCGATGTGGTAGCATAGCATCGCCCTTTGTAACGATCAAGGCTAGTAAGTAAAATTTGTAGAATACAATTGTGGAGTGTATTTTATTTTTTTTAAGAAGTGTCAACTGAACATTGGTTAACAAGTTTTAAATAATTATACATTATTTATTACACGTATTTTAAAAAAAAATAAGTGTACAATAATTTTAAGCACGTTAACGAATGTCTTTAAGGGCAATTGTTAGAATTCATTAAAAATTGGACAAATTGTTCATTGCATTAGTTTAAAGATTTCCACCATTCATGTTTATTATTAATACAGTGATAACACTTAAAAGGATAAATATTTATAAAATATAAATATGATCATTTTAGCATTATGGTCAAATTTAATTTGAAGTTATGAATTTGCAGAGCTAACTCTTGAATCCAACCTAGTAAAACTTGTTTCTAGAAATAGTTGTAAAGTAGAAACTTGTATTTGAATTAAGAATTGGGCAAGAATTTTGTGAAGAGAAAAGTTTTTAAAAAAATTGATAAAGTGTGTAAAACGGATCCGTATTCTCTATTGTTTTTTTTTATGTAGCCACCATCCAGTAGTTAATTACAACTAATAATAATGACTAGCTATATTAGTTGTAATAGTTGAATCAACTGCTAAATAATAGCTAGATAAAGAAAATGTTAAAAATGATCATCTTTCATGTAATATATATATATATTTAAACTTCTTCTCACAAATTTCTACTTAATTTTTTTGCTTTCTAAACAGTGTCTAAAAATTTAAGGAAAACAATGGATGAAGATTGAGGAGTCACTAGTCAAAGGACATGAAAATTTGGAGACAAGTGTCAACCAAGTAAGTTGAACATTATTGTTGCTCTAGAAGAAAGCCTTCTGTCTCTGTATGAGAAAGTTCTGTGGAATGCAGTGATGGGATTTCATTGTGGTGTGCTTAGAGACTAGTCTTCACGTGTAACGAATGGCCCTTTTCGGGACCTATTTTAATAATTTAAATTATTTATATTTTAAAATATATTAAGTAAAATATATTTGTAAAAAATTAAGTTAATTAAATATCGTTAACTCTTATATTCACTCACATTTATATTTATTTTAATATTTTAAGTTATAATTGTTATTTATTTTTGTATATACACATATGAGTAGATGAAATGATTAACAATATTTGATTAACTTTTTTTTATACATATATTCTACTCAATATATACTAAGATATAAACGGTTCAAATCATCCAAATGGATTCCAAAATTAACCTATTTAACTGTACAATCGTGAGGACTGTGCTTAGCAGCCACTCCAAATCCCTAAAAAGAAAGACTTTTGTCTCTGCATGAGAAAGGGTTGTTTTGGCAACATAGTTTTTAGTCACTTTTTTTTGTTAGTAGCAAAAGCCAAAAATTAGCTTTTTTGTCTTTTTTTTCATTTGGGAAGTTGGTTTTTAGCCAACGGTGAAATTACAATTTTATCCCTCATGGGTCAAAATGTGTTACATAGGTGAAGTTGTAAATATTTTAAATAAATGGGGGTAGTTTGATCATTTTATTATGATTTGACATCATAAACAAACATTAATCAAAAAAGTCAAAAGTCACTTTTCACCAACTTCCCAAATCATTTATCTAAAAAAGTCAAAAACTTGGTTAAAAGCTAAAAAATTACTTTTTACCATCTCCTCAAAACAACCCAAGTTCAGTGGAATGCAGTGATGGGATTTCATTGTGATGTCTTAGAGACTACTCGTCATGTGGACCTAACCAAACTAGGATTATTACAATAAAACAATAGCGAGTTTGAATTTCCCTTGAAATTGAATATATATTTGTTTGCTTTCCATATATTATTCTTCAGTTTTTTGGTTATTCAAAATTTTTTTTATTAAAAAATATTACATGGTAAAAATTTACCATCTAGAATGAAGCCATTTATATTTGTATAGGTTGTTTATTCACTTTTTATAGGATGAAGTCCTATGTTTATGTGTAAATGATTTTATTCAAGGTGATGATTCTATATTGAAGTTTACTCACCTGCACGCGCGCGCACACAAAAAAAAAAAAGATAGAGAGAAAGAAATTCTTCAAGTTAAATTTAGGTTCCGTTTGTTTTGATGTAAAATGTTTTTGTCAAAAATATTTTATTCATTTTTTTTTTGTTTGGTTGAACAAAAAATAAGTACAATATTTTTTAGAAAAAATATTTTTGCATTATTTTTTCAAAAATAACTTATCTTTAAAAATTTCATAAGTTAATTTTTACAAAGTGAACTCTCACTCACTAACTTTTCAATACATTTAGTCTTTTCAAATAAGTATTTTAACTCACTAAAAAGTCATAAATGACACTTTATTAATTCAAAAAAAAATTTTAGATAATAAAATATTTTTGTTTTAAGTGTCAACTAAATGTCAAAAACCAAAAATAAAAACATTTTTTTTATAAAATCAATTTAAGAGAAATATTTTTTACGTTAAAATAAAGGGAGCCATAATGTCCATGGTCTAGAAGTGCCAGAGAATTTGAATTAGATACATTTTTCTTGCTTGTGATATAATTGGTTTTACTTTGAGAGTGGATTGATAAAACTCAAGTAAAAATCTACGATCTAAGATGTTATTTATTGACAATTCACTAATCAATAATTAATGATGTCATAGATGATGTCAAACAAATTTTAGATAGCGAATTTCGGTTACTTTTTAATCCTTTTAATATGTAAATAACACTATTAGTTATGTCTTTGATTGGAGTGTCCTTTAGTTTAGTTTACTTCTTTGATTAGGGTAGATTTTGTTAGATTCAAATTGTTGTCCTTATATCACCTATCTACTGGCATACAACTTCAATTTTGTATTTGAATCTTTATTTCTTTTTGATTTTGAATTTTCAAAAATAGTTTTTTTGTGTTTTCCATCTGTTTTATTTTGTTTTTAATATTCTAATCAACTTTTAAAACTTTTTGAAAATAGTTAAAAAAATACAAAATTTGTAAAAAAAAAAAAACTTTTAAAAATTTATTAAATACAAAAAATTAACACTCCTAAGGCTTCAAGATAGAAACATTTAAGATTTTTTCTCATCTTTCACTGCATCACAATATATATGTCAATCCTAACTTAAAATGAAGTTAAAAATTATACCCAATTTATTCTCATGTTCACATTAGAGTTTTTTATCTACTAATTCATATTTGTACAATAGAAAATTCGATGCGAGTACATTGGAATTACATTTTCATGTACTGAAAAACAACTAACTTGGCACCACCTTAGAGCATTTTCAATAAGAGGAAGTATTTAGAGTATTTAAGTCATTTTACCTATTCTCATCGTGGAATATATCAGCAACACGACAACTTTTTTTTTCCTCATCTAATCTTGGCTAACTATATTTGGAGTCTTAAAAACTAAGCAAACCAATTTTAAAAATAGAGAGTGAGTCTGTTTAGTATAATTTCTTATAAGTTAAAAATACTTTTGCCTCAGTTCCAACCTAGATAATTGTTCTTTTTCAAATTATTTAAGTCGTATAAGCACAAATTATAATAAATAGTCTGGTGCAAATTTTAAAAAAATTTATAAATAGGTGAGATAAACTAAACCAAACAACTTGATAACAAACAAAATAATCGGATAAAATACAAAATATATCTTTTTATATTCATTGTTAAATAAAATAGTGGGCCTAAAAGATTCGGGCCGGTGAGAAGGAGACAAGGACGGGAGTCGCAAGTAAAAAACGTTCAAGTCCAAGGCGGCAAAAATGAGAAAATTATTCAATATTTTTTTTTAGCATTACGTGTTTGTATTTTTAAATTAATCATTATTTAACATATCTTTTATGTTCTTCAATCACTTAATATAATATTTCATATATTTACTTTTTTTAATACTAATTATAATATTTTAAAATATTATATATCTATATTCCAAATTTACTGAATAATTATCCAACAAAAAATTTGGCCCACCATTAATTTAGCCACACCATTAATTTAGCCACTCCCCCTCCCCCCCCCCCCCCCCCCCCCCCCAAATAAATAGGCCCCTAAAATAGCTGCCGCTACAAATATGTGGGCCCCGAATCTAGAAGAAGAACCCCCTCCCCCTCACTACATGATAAATGAATTAATAAATTTAATAATAATAAAAAATGTTACAAATTTCTAAGTTTTCGAGTCCGTCGATTGGCTAAAATTTCTATTACTTTTGAGAGCTTCTCTTCTTGTCCTTTTCTTCTTCTAGGGTTTCCTTTCTGAACGTTGTTTGGGGTGGGAGAGAGGGCCTCCGGCCTCCGGTCTCCTCTCTTCTCCTCTCTAACCCTTTTTTCTTCCATTTTCCTCTGTCATTTTTGGTCAATAAGCTTTGGAAGCTTTGCTTTCCATCTTCTCCTTCCTTGTGAGGTGTTTTTTCCCTTTTGGTGGATTTACAGTCTATTTTTCCCTTTCTCTTTCCATTTGTCTTACCCCAGCCGTAGCTTTCACCAGATCCACCGTCTACCTCCTCTTTGCTTCACACCGGCGTCACCACCACCACATCGACACCAACTCTTCCACTTCTTGTCGGATCTGCTGCCTCCACACACTAGCTTCCTCAGATTTAGCTTACAGGAGCTTGAGTACTAGCCCATGGTGGAAGTGTGCTTACCCACTGGTTTGAGGTTGAGTTCAGGTCCTATTTTGTTTTTGTTTATTTTGGTTTGGTTTTGCCTTTGGAATCCATCAGTGCTTGGTGTTGCTTGCCCACTTTGTGGTTGTATTCTATGATCTATCCTCGGCATGCTCTATGGCCATTTGTTGGCCTCTGCTTGCAGTACGAGCACAAGCACTTGTTGTGCAGCTGGATATTCTTCATAGATTTACTTATGTATTTTCTTTGTCTTCTCATCTTTCCTTTGGTGGTGTAAGTGATTTTTGGACGGATTCCTCCCCTTGTAAGTGCCGTTTGGCTACTTTAATGGAAACTCCTCTTCTGATGATCAAAAAAAAGATTGGCTAAAATTTCTAAACGATCTTCATGATTTTTTTTTTTTGATGGTGTGTAGTATTTTTTAACAAAAATGACCTATAAAAAATAGACACATAATGTGTGTGAATTGAATCAGATCCTTGAAATGTGGATTGTATTAATAAAATTTGTAAAAATATTACTTATTTTTGTATATTTTGTATTTATTTTTATATATTTTACTTTTAATAATGTAAATAATAATTAATTTATTTAAAAATCAATCACCTCGTGTTGACCAAACAGACAATTTCAACACATGGAGTCTAAATAGTTGTTTTCCCTGACAAACATACACAAAGGAAACATCCAAAATGTTTACCTATACTTCACTTTTCTAGAAGTTGATTATTTTTTACATTTATTCTCCCACTTTTCTTGCCGCCAAATCCAGGAGGAGAACAAGCTCCAATTGATTGCATGAGAAGCATTCCTTTTGAAGAAGAAAATATTTTGCTTTTTTAAGAATTTGTCTAGAGGGAGGACTTGGGTGGGTGCTCCAGATTGTCACATCTCGTGAGAGTTACATGGATCATTTCAATCGTTTATATTATAAGATATATTACCTAATTACTTGAGATGTGATATATAAATGTATTTTTTAATTAAAAAAATAGAGAAAAAATATATATATATTTAGGATAATTTTTTAATTTTTTACGAAAAAATATGTAATAAAATATTGTAGCAACTACCAAAATTACTCTTTTACCTTTCCTGACACAGCAGCAAGTAGGGGTGCCACTCGTGCGGGCACAACTTGAGCAACCCGTGCCCAGCTCGAGTTTTTTTAGGGCTTGGGCAACAATATCTTGCAATTTGAACGGGCCTGGGCAGATTTTTGATACCCGAATTGTAATTCGGGCCGGGCCTGGGCAGAATCAGTGACTAACCCGAATAACCCAAACCCGAATTGCATTTAATATATTATATAAATTAAATTAAATAGTTGTCTTTAATATTAAAGTGATCCCCAACTTTAATCCCCATTCCACAAGGGCCTAGTGATCCTGCTCAGGGTTATAGATTCCTCAAGCATTCCATGATTGAGACACCAATCGGAAGGGGTTCATAGGCCCTACTCTTGACCTAGATTGGCATGGCAACATGGCGCCCTTCTAATCATAGCTTGCAATGGTTAGGCGAGGCAATAAGGTAGACTAGCAAGTGGAATTGAGTTATTCGAGTGGAGCTAGGTGTGTGAAACTGGTTTAGCAGAGCACTAAGCCAAGATTAAAATCGTGCCTTATCATGTAAAGTGGCTGTTTGTTGCCTTGTGAATTTTGGGCCATTCGGGCTAATCCGAGTTCAAATTATAAAGCTTGGTCCGGGCTTGGGTAGCCATGCTCGGGTTGATGGTCGGACTTGGGCACTGCCAAACACAATTAGGCCTGGGCTTGGGCAAACCCCTCAACCCAACGAAACCCGCCCGAGTTGCACCCCTAGCAGCAGGAAGAATGGGTTTATGTGCATTTCAATTTTTGGCTCATGGGTTTTCGTGGCTCCCATTGTGTCACGTCATTGCACAATGGGAAATGCAGTGCAACACTGACATGCACTGTTTTGTTTTGTTTTTTTATTTTATTTCTTACCCCGAAGCAAGGGTAAAATTGTCTTTTTACCCTCTGAGTACTCAGACACAGATTTCCCGCCCAAACCCTCAAAAAGTATGAACTTTTTAGATTTTTTGATAACTTTTTGACTTTTTAGCTATAATTGATTATGTCAAACTAGGCCTAAATATATTATTTATATAAAAAATAAATTAATCAAACAAGTATAACCCATGATCAAGCCGAATAATAACCCTAAAAAATTATTAAAATCATGTTAAATGTTTTTTTTTTTCTAAACATAAACGTGATCTTGTTATGAATTATAAATGTCTAATTAATTTGAATTTTTTTATGGATGATTTACCCAGTGAAATCTATACTATGAACGATTCGAATTATTAAAATAAATACAGGACACGTCTTTACAGACTCCCAACACGGAATTGTGCAGGTACCTAGAGAGGTAGATGACTTGAAAATGAGATATTTACATGTCATTTATGGATTGATACAAAAATAAAAGTGGACTCCATTAATATATAATGATCATTTAGAGCTTATTTGATAACACCATAAATAAGCTTTTTGTTTATATATATATATATATGTATATATATATTTTACAATTCTTTACTTTTATGCACTTTTTTTTTATACAACAATGATTCATTCCCCCTTTTCCCCCACCCCCTTTGACCCCCTCTCTCTCTCATTGGTTACTTTTTCTTTTTCTTTTTCTTTTTTTTCCTGCTCCTCCAATCACCCCCCGCCACGTGACAAAGGGGGTGAGGGGGTGACCCCCAAAAGGGGGTCCCAAGCATTATTCTTTTTTATAATAAGTAAAAAAATTAATTTATAAGTGATACCTAAAAATAAATTTCAACTAAAAATATAGTCAGCACAACGATACATATCCAAAAATCGTAACCATATAAAAGAAATAAACAAGTACAATTGAAAAATTACCAATTTATTTTTTTAAAACAAATATAATTATTAAATTAATTTGATTTTTTTATAAATAATCTATGCACATTAATTCACAAGATAAAACAATCCAATAGTGGACTAAGACAAATCAAGAAAATTATTAAATAGTTTCAGAATATCATGCAATATTATTTACATAATATTTTATTATTGACAAATAAAGAATTACAAAAACACAATAAGCAAGTCATTCATTATTTTACTCTTAAGTTAAAAATGCCACATTAAAAAAATAAATTAATTAATTAAAAAAAATATCTAAACTTTCCAAACCGTACTTCTACTTAAATAAAAACTAATCACAAATCCTCTCAAAAAAATACACATCTCATATGAGAAAATTATATCCAATTATGTGATCTGTTACCTTACATTTCTTAATTTTGCCTTCCCAATGACACAGAATTAGGAGTCTTACCCACTGAGCAATTGTTGTGTGCAAAGAGAGTGAGTGTCATGTGGTACATTTTTCTTCTCTCATTGGTTGAGAGAGTGGGGGCTACATTTATGTGTTGAGTGATGGGAGGACAATATGGGGGGCCATGGTGTTTATGATTAGTTGAAGGTACTATGTGGCATGCCACATGATACCCTCCTAGCACCGAAGAATTTTTTGTTAGCCACTTCATAAGAGATGAAATTGAGAGAGTAAAATTAGGGGATAAATTAATTTTCTTTTAGGCTCAGTTAAATAGATAATATAGGAAAGTGAAAGAAAAAGAAAAAGAAAATTATATGTTTGTTTAGACAGAAAGTGATAGAAAGTAATGGAAACTAAAGTTTCCAGTAGAACTCAAATTAATATATTAATTAAGCTAACAATTTCTTACAAAATATGAAGCAAAAATTATTTATTTACCTCAAATATTTTCTTTTTGATTATATTTCTCTCCACAACTCCCTATTAAGCAGTGATTATATCTTTTTTTCTATCATTTTCTTACAAAATTTTTTATCTATTCAAATACATATAAGAAAATATATTTTTATTTTTTTTTTTCACTTTACTTTTTATTATTTTCATTTTTTGTCATATATATATTTTTTTAAAGCAAACGGAGCCTCACTTGTTTTTTGTTTAGTAAGGGTTGATTTGGGGTGTTCTAAAAAAGTGCATTTTTTGTCTTTTTACGAAAAGATGTGCAGAAAAGTAGAGAGGTGATGTGATGGAAAAAAGATAAAAAGATAAAAAGATGAATTATATTGTAGATGCCCAACAAGGCTTTAAAACTTGTGATCAAGAAATGGGACTTTGCTCCAGACCCCAGCACCCCCACACACTTATGTGAGAGAGGGAGGAGAGGGAGAAAAAAATAATGTATAATTATAAATCAATTGAAAATTGTGAGGGTAAAAAAAAAAAAGTTGTGACTCCCAAGTATTTTCCCAAGAAATGAGGAAAACAATTCCGCGTGGTATCATTTTTTTTTTTTTTTTTTTTTGATAACCGCGTGGTATCATTAATGAGACTATTTCTGAATGTTATGGCCGCTCTATCTGCTCTTTTTTTTTTTTTTCCTTCTCGTGCTCCTCTTCTAGAAACACCAAAATTAAGAATGGGTTATTTACACGAAAGCTTTTATAATTATTAAGAAAATTATTTATAAGTATTATTAAGAAGATTTATGTTACATATGGTCCTATTAAAAAATTTATATTTTTATAAGTTCTATGAGAAGTTTGTTGACACATTTACCCTTAATATTAATTGTTAATATCATAAATAATAGTAAAACCATATATAGAAAATTGAATGTTACCATAGATCATATTTATATAAACGTAACGTAACGTGACATAACGTAACATGACACCTATGATCTATGGTAACATGCAATTTCTTATAGGTGACACGTACATAAACGTAACGTAACGTAATGTAACGTGACACGTACATAAACGTAACGTGACACCTATGATTTATGGCAACATTTAATTTCCTATATAAGAAATTGAATGTTACCATAGATCATATCTACATAAACGTAACGTGACACCTATGATCTATGGAAATTGAATGTTACCATAGAACATATTTATATGAAACGTAACGTGACACCAACATAAACCAGCAACATTTTCACATTCAATTTAAAAAAATAAAAACTCATTAAGTTTACGAAACGTAACGTAACACATTACGTTTATATAAGTGTCACGTTACATTTATGTAGGTATCACGTTACGTTACGTTACGTTTATATATGTGTCACGTTACGTTACGTTTATGTAGGATCTTGTGGAATACATTCCTATCTAAATAGAACTTGAGATTCTATAAGAAATTACACAGGACTTAGCCTACCATAAGTGTCTGAAAAATGACTTATAAATAAGTCTTACTTTACCTCTTTTATATATCAATTTGTATATTTTGACTCTATTAATTATAAAAATATATTATTTTTACTTTTCGTAGACTTTTTTAAATTACTTGTGATGTATTTGTACGATTTTCATATTTAAAAGAATCAATATGTATAAATTTATAAATGATAAATAAAAAAATATTTGTTAATATTAAAGATCTTAGTGTAATTAACTCAATAAACAATTCCTTAAAATCCTTTTAATTCTCTCTCATTGGCCCTGTTTGGTAGAGTTGTGGAAAAGTGCTTATAACTTATACCTTAACAGCTTATAGCTTATAACTATAAATATAAGTTGATTTCTAACTTATAAATTAAGTTTCTCATGCCCCACTCAAAGAATAAGTTGATTTCTGACTTACAAAAAGTTATAAGCTGTATTGTTAGGTTAAACCAAACACATCAAAATAACTTAAATTAAACTAAAAATTAAAATAAGTTGAAATTAAGATGTACCAAACAGGGCCATTGTCTTTCTTTTTCAACCAATTTTTTATTTTATAAAATTCTAGTCCTCTAGAACCCATCCCAATCAACCAATATTCAAAAAATAAAAAATAAAAACAAAACAAAATAAAAACAAAAAATACATTTTCTCTCTCCACACCTACTCTATCGACTGACCAATCCTAAATATTCAGGACCATGGATATATATGAACCTATCTATCCATTCTTCTCTTCTCAATATAATCTAAATACACTTCTTCACATATTTTCTGTCTGAGTCATGAATGCTAAAGAATCTTACAAAGATCCATCAATGGCAGAGCAATACCAAGAAGAAGAAGATGAAACAGAGGAGACACTCTCTCTCTGTGATCTTCCAATGTACAGTGATGCCAAAGAAGATCAAAGCTTGTCATCATCATCATTCTCATCCGATCAAGACGACTTCTTTGAGTTCTTCAGCGAAGATTGGAGCACTTTGAGCTCGTACCCAGTTCAAAACATTGTTTTCTGTGGAAAACTCATTGCTTCTAAAGAACCAAACTCAGAAACAGAGCATACCCACAAGATCGAAACCAGTAAACAAGAAAAACCCAGAAAATATAGGCTTTTTCGATGGAATTCGAAGATGTTTAGAAGCTCTAAATCCACAAATCCGAAGATAAGAAGATGTGTTTCGAGCCCGAAGTCTCTGTCAGTGCCGGTGGGAGATGAATTTAGGTATAAGGGTGGCGAAAAGTACGGATTTCCGGTTCGGAGAGTGTCGGTAGTGGAGGCACCGGTGAAGCCGCGGCGGAGTTTGTTGATGTTTGGATTGGCTAGGATGCCGCCGGAGATGGAGTTGAGGGATATAAGGAGCAGGCAGGGGCGGCAGAGTCGGTCGACGGTGGTTCGGAGGAGTGGTGGTGGTGGTAGTGAGAAGGTGAGGAGAGGGAAGGGGTTGTGGGGGACTTGGTGGCTGATCAGGGCGTTGGGTTGTGGTGGCTACCACCACTACGCCGCCACCATGCCAACCCGGCCGTGAAGGCTTAGTTTAGATAAGATTTTATTATATTTTATTTGTAGGATTTACTTGTAAAATCTTATTTGTTAATATTTATTTTGTATCAATTTTTGAATTGAAGAGTAATTATTTAATTTTTTTGAAATATTGAAATATTTTGTATCCATTTTTGAATTTAAGGGTAATTATTTAGTCTTTTTAAAATATCGAAATAATATCTTCTATGCAATAACAAGTGATTATGTATTTACTTGACTCAAAAACAAAAACAAAAACAAAAAAATTTGTGAAAATTACAAAACACCGTGACATTACAGTCCCAAAAAACAATTTCTACCAATTTTAGGATTTGGACTTCTTTAATATTATACAGATGGATTTTCATTGGTAGAGATCACGAGTTAAAATTGAATGATATTAGTTATATGTTTTTAAACCAAAATCAAAATAAAAATTGAATATATACACATTATATATACATATCAATTTAGTTTTTAAAAAAAAAAAAAAATTGGTGAAAAGTCTAATTTACAAAGTGTACAAATCATTAGATTTAAGATAAAATATTATTTAGTGATAAGGAAATGTTAAAAAAGTTGATGGCGACCTATGGCAATGACCTGCCAACTACAATAAGTGGTGGTAGTAAGCTAGAGAAATATGTAATATTCAATAAATAAGATGTTGACTAAGTGACATATATCACATTTCAACAAATAAAAATAGAAATTTTAACAGATAAACAAATTGGATGATTTAAAGAGATAGACAGATAGATTGATTTTAACAAATAGTTGTTATTTTGGACAAATTGTGTCTTTCTAATCCAAAAAAATTAGAATTTGGCCTAATGACCCAAAAGATTAAGAAATGAACTTATGGTCGGGATGCCCATTTATTTAACAAAAATGCTCTAGACCACTAATTAGTGGTGGCTCTAATGATGTGGCAGTGGGTCCCACCCACTGCCACATGTGTTTTGTGCCTTGTGTTTTTTTTTTTTTTTTTTTTTTTCACTTGCCACCTCACTAGTGGTGGAGTTAGTGGTGATAAATTAGTGGTATGTAGCATTGCTCTTTATTTATTCCCTAACTTTTTTATTAAGGGTGATTCTATTTACACACCATTAATACTCTCAGTACACATCATTAATAGGGGTGTCTCTATTTACACACCACCTTTCATCTCAAGATACACCATTAATTAGTTTATTTTTTATTACAATATTAACCTAATGTAAAATGACCATAAAGGATAAAGGGATATGATACACATCTTACGTAATACACACTAATTATTCATTGCACACCACACCCAATTTTGATTTTTTATTTTTCACTCAATACACTATCAATTGTCAAATATTCCCAAAATATCCGCATATTCTCTAACCATAACCCGAACCCTGACTCTACCTCGCAGCCGTCGCCGCCGCTGCCATCAACCATTAACGTCAGCCATCCTCCCTCTTTCTGCTGCCGCTACCTCTTTCATTTGCGTGAAGGTTAAAAATGTTATTGACTAGAAGGATAAAGATGAAATAAATTTTTTTTAAGGAAAATGGAAGATTGAAGATTGTGGGTAGAGTGTGTGAGTAAGGGTAAAGATGGAAGATTGTGGGTGGAGTGTGTGAGTAAGGGTAAAGATAGAAGATTGTGGTGTGTATTGAGGGAATTTCTTATTTATCAAATTACTAAAGGTGTGTCTTGAGTAGTATGTCTTGAGATGGAATGTGGTGTGTAAATAGAGGCACCCCATTAATAGATTAAATTTATATTCTAATAATATCTTCCAATGAAATGGCCATTAAGGACAACATAAGATGTATTCTACCCATTATATTTAAAAACATAAAATACTCTTCATACACCATCATCCTATAAGGTTTAGGCTTTTAACATATCAATATTGTATTTTTTCATCATCTTTACCATTAACATACTCATTATCAATTAGCTAACTTCATTCTCTTCTCCATTATATTTATTTTTTAAACTCAAAACATTATTACCTTTGAAGATTTAGTGTTAAGAACATTGAAATCAATTAATTTTGAAGATTTGCATATTATGGATGACACTGAGATGGTTGGTTCCGATATAAATATTGAAATAGTTGATCTGAACATTGAAAAGGTTAGTTTATGACTTAGTTTTTTTATTTTTGATTTATTTCGTTCGTATGTTGAGAAGATAAGTTTGTTCGCCATGTTCGGATAATCAGAATTAAACTTTTACACAATATTTGATTATTTATATTTGAACAAAACAATTTTGCTCAAATTATTAAGATTGACCAAATATTAAATATTCATACATAAAAAATTGAACATTTTCAGTTAGTTCGGTTAAAATAAATTAAAATTTTATTTATTATTCAAATATAAATTTTTTAACACATTAAGTTTTTTCAACTTTGTATTTGTGACATGACTAATTTGATGAATTTGAAACGATGACGAGAGACTAGAGTTCAAGACCAACAATGAAAATCAACACTGGCAAAGATGGAGGCTGAATGAAACACTTAACCAGTGATCTGAACGACGAGATGACGAGATGAGACACCGGGGAAAATGAAAGACGAGTGAAACCTCTACTAGCAATAGAGATCAAGACCGATGAAGATGGTCTCTGTTGATATCTGTTCCGAAGATTATAAGGTTTTTATTGTATGTAGTGATGAAGCTGAAGAGTTTTTAATATATATAATGGTGTGTATTCGAATAATTAGTGATAAAAAATTAAAGTATGAATTAAGATATTTTTAAATCTTAAAAATTATTTTATGTATATTAAGTAATGATGTATACTAAAAATATTAATAATATGTAAATATAATCACCTTTTTACTAGATGAATTTGACAAATTGAATTTTATGTAGGGTAGGTTTTATCAAGTGTACTCCACAGTTAGGTGCAATAGAGAACCCAACTCATTTTAAACATTAGAAGCATTTGTTCGGTTCTGCAACGTGGTGCACACAACTCGATTAATTGATGGAAGAAGCGAAACTCACAATTTTATATTTGATAATAGAAAAATGATTTGTGGCACTAAATTTTTTGACATTAATGGCACTAATTTTCTGTTTTGGTAACTTTGTTTTTTTTTTTTTTTTTTTTTTTTTTTACCTGATATAAAAATTAGTGCCATTAATGTCAGGAAATTTAGCGCCACAAATCACAACTGTTGATAATAATAGCTACAGAGGACATAATATTTGTGATTGGTGTGACATGTGCCACGTGGTACCAAGGGCATAATTTTTTGACTTCTAGGTTCACCAATTTGATATCATGTACAGAAATAGACTATTAATACTAAAGAGCCTCAAAATGTTAATTAATATATATTGGATTAGACAAGACACACCACAGGCTCTGAATATGATAATTAATAAGTCAAAACATGCACTTAGGGAAGATGATAAAGACATGGTGGCCTTTACCAAAATTCAGTTTGGTACCTCAAAATCATCAAATTAGTGACACACATGTCAAAAGAAACAGTACAAACAAATTTTTTTAAGAAAAAAAAAATATATATAAAACCTAGAAAGTTTATGCCTCAAATGCAAATCAAAAGAACAAGGTTACAAATGTAAGACTCATCATTAATCCCCAACAGAATTGGTTCAACATGATTATCAGTTGTCACAATTGATTTCCACCGATCTAGCATTAACATCAGCAGCACACTCAATAATTAATTACAACTTTAAATGTGTAAATGAAAGCTATTCAAATACAACTACAAAATTTTCAAATAACATAAACAAAATTTCATTTCCTTGACTTGTATAAAGATTAGAAAAAGTGTGTTTGAAAAATTAAATTTTCATGTGCTTTTCTGCCCTTTAGGATCATCTCCTTCACTATTAACACCCCCATTAAGCATTTTGCTTGGAAGCCGTCCTCTTTTTCTCTTCATATTCTTACTCTTTGTACGTACCGAATACCGCACTAGATGAAAGTAGATCGGGGCTCTGCACTCGGTTGGACTATCCAGGGAATGAGGTTCCTGCAGTAAGAAGCACCGTAAGAGCTGCCCGGCCGGGGTTGGCCGGATAACCCCTCCGGCGTGGAAATCAGTGATCAGAGAAGAAGTGTAAAGAGTTCGGTTTTCAATAAGCGGGGTTCAGCTTGGATCAGTTACCTTTAATGTGAAATTGATGTAGTTTATATAGAGCTCCTTGCTTGTTTCCCAAGATGGTTTCATGGAGCTCTAGTGTTGCCAAGTCTCCTTTTAGCATGGCCCCAGGTGGGGGACCATCTAGTAGTTGTCTGGAGGTGCTTATACTCATTATAGTCATGCTGGTAACAAACCACATTCCTCTGGTTTAACTGCTTCTGTGATTCTAGGTGTTAGGGACCAGCTGAGGTGGCAGCTTGCACATGTATATGCTCATAGCTTCCACGTTTCTTTGAGAGGATCCCTCAGGTCAGCACTGTTGTGCCTCAGCTCGGCCCTTTGCGAGGCTTCTGTTGGGATGGGCTTGCCTGTTCAGATATTTGTGTACGCATTCGGCCCACTTTGGTTCTGATGATGGGTTCAACCCATCAGTTTGGCCCATAGAATGGATCCTGCAGCTCGGCCCTAGACCAGTATTGCAGTTGGACTGGCCTTCCCACTACGAGTTGGGCCCAAGTGCTTGAGGAGTTGGGTGGACTGTTAGTAACGGAACTAGGCTTAGTTGGGTTGCCCACATGCTCATCTGACCCATTTGGATTTGGGCTTGGGGGATTGGACCGGCCCAAGGCTTCGGTCCGACCCATTTCTTATTTAGCCCCTTCATTTGCCCCTAGCTCGCGCTAAGGTTCCCCTTGGGGGGAGCTACGGTTCTGTACTCCAAGCGTCGCATTACTTTGGTCCTACCCCAGTTCGGCCTTGGTGACTATTCAATCCTGACACACAACCCTTGCATGGGTCCTTTCATGGTGACACGTAGCAGCGTGGGATAGGTGCGCAGAGGTAGTGCGCCGATTCCATACCGACGGTCGTACTTCGTGTACCTTCATGCCGGCTGTTGTAATAAATGCTCTGGGTTGTCAATCCAAAACCCTTTATCTGCTTTTCATTCTTCTAGAGAGTCTCAAAAAACCCTTTCCGTTCCTCTGAGCCAGTCTCGTTGGTGCTCTATTCAGACGTTCCGCTGCTGTTCTTGCTTCAGCGCCGCCTGCTCGCTACTGCTGCTCTGATCTCCGTAAGTTCTCCTGTGATTCTTTTTCCCTATCTTTTTCTGTTTTGATCGTCTCATTTGGCCCTTGCACCGTTGTGTTCCACATCTTGTTATCTGAGTTCTACCCCTGTCCCATTAGGTTTGTTAAATGGGGAAGTTTTGCTTATTAGTTGATACTCCTGAGGCCATGGCCATGTTTCGCCTTGACTATAATATCCCCGATGATGTGACCCTTTCGCTGGCAAAGGTTGATGCCAAGCGTATGGGCACTAAGAGTACCGTCGCCTTTCCGATTGCGGCCATCATTGAGGGAGGGGTTCGGTTTTCCCTCGACCCTTTGGTGCGCCGATTTCTGCACCAAGTTCAACTAACTCCGATGCAAGTGTCCGTGAACCTATTCCGTGTCGTCTGTGGTGCGTCCGCTCTCAACAAGCGGTTGGGTTTGAATCTTGATAACTGGGACATTTTAGGTTGCTACACTCTTTCGCACAACAAGGAACACAGCACGTACTACCTGCGTGTTCATTCGGTCGATTGTCATCTAGTGACTGGTTTGCCCGATTCGGACAAACATAACGATGATTTTCTGCAAGTTGGTGGCAACTGGGAGTTCCCTGCTAGGACTGAATTCCAGTCCGAACGGATGCCTCAGAAGGATGGCTACCCAGGTTCAGGTCTTTCCCTCTAGTGTCTTTTGTATTTCTTGCCTTGTTTTGGATGTTGCTTTAATGTGTCACTTCTTTTTTGCAGAGGCTTCCCGTTTCCAGCACAGGCCGAACCGGGAAAACATTGAGGCCATCAAAGCTGCTCTGAGGTACAAGAAGAGATCTGCGCCCGAGCTGTTGGATTACCAATCGACTTACCGCTCAACCATTCCGAAGAAGGCGAGGCTTGCTGCATCCCTTTTAGATTCTGACACTGAGACTGATACATCTTTCGCCCCTCTAGTTACGAATCACCGCCGAAGCTAGGGTGCACCGTCTGAGAGGATGCCCTCTCCTGTCCCCAGTTTCGCAGGGGGCGGGTCTGTGTCGAAGAGAAGAGTGCTAGTAGATTTCGAGGATGAGGCTTTTGGCACCTCTGGTGGTTTAGAGACTCCTTTGTTGAAAGCCGAGGTGAAGAGCCTCATGGATGTGAAATTGGAGGTGGGGGCTTTTGGAACTCATGCTACTACTGCAGAGCCCTTTGCTTCTGTTGCTGCGAGAGCGAAGAAAAAGAGGAAAGAGACTAGCAAGGCGATAGTTGGGGAAGTTTCTGAAGATCCAATTGAGAACGAGGCATTTGAGAAGTGGGAGCCGCCGATGTTGCATCAAGGCAGGCCCATTTCTACTTCTAATTCGGTTGTTGCTTCCAAAGATTTTGCTTTTGATTTGACTAAGACTCTGTTGATGCCGGTGGACATGGCTGATCATAACAGGCCCCTCGATATTCCTGTTCTGAAGGGGACCCTTCAGATGATGACTGCTGTAAGTGCTTTCTTATTTTGCTTGTTTTTGGTGTTATGCTGCTACTTTCTTTTCTTTTAATACTTTGCAATCCGTTGTAGTGTATTCAGAGGATGCATCTGTCCATCACCAGAGCGGAGGAAATGGAGAAGGCCATATTGAAGGCCGCAATGAACGCTGAGAGACTGACAGTGAGCCTGGAGACCAAGAAAGAAGGACGCAGAACTACCGAGAGTGAGGCATTCCGTCTGAACAAGGTTGTTGCTTCGGCTAAAAAGTCAAAGGAGGCTGCCATTGGCGCGCAGGCCCAGCTTGAAGGAAAAATGGCAGAGCTAGAGGTCATTATCGCGGTGATGGCTGCTGAGCGTTCTACGTTGGAGGCCAAGTATTGGCAACAAGGTTGGGATAAGGTTGGGGCTGCCTATAAAGAGGATGTGCTGGTGCTGCGAGACAAGATCTTTCTGAAGGGTTGGACGAATGCTTTAGCCACTGCTCTGGTTCCTGAAGGTTCTCCCTTGTTTTAGGATGTCCCAGTTCCCTCAAAGTCCTTGGGTTCGAAGGTTGTCTCTGTCTCTGCCCCTGAAGTTCTTCCTGCTAAGGTTTCCCCAGAAATTGATTCTGCAAACAAGACTCAGGAGAGTGATGTTGCTATTGAAACGGTGAATGTTGAAGGGGGTGGAACCCTGGAGACTGAAGCCGCGGGAGATATAGTTAAGAAAGCTTCTACTTCTCAGGAAGTTGGAGCTGCCTCTACTTTTCCTCCCCAAGACGACCTGGAGCTGCCTCTACTCCTGAGGTTCCCTCTGTTGATGAAAGCTGAAGTTTTCTTTGGAAAGATTTGAAGTTTTTATTTTATGGACTTTCTTTTGTTTTCATGTTTCTGATGTACTGTGGTTCGGTCCTCTTGATGATTTTTCTCTTTATGCTTGCCAAGATAGTTTTTCTTCTTTTCTTTGTTGCTGGCTATGAGGCCATCTGTGTCTTTGTTGGATGATGGAATTTTCCTTTTGATTTTGCAATCTAATGCTTTCTAGCTTTTACATCTAAATGTTTTTCTGTACTGTTTGCCCCCGGCCGAGCACTGTTGGGACCTTAAGACTGAATGAATGCTTGGTCTAATTTCTGTACTGTTTCAAATAGATGCTTCGTCTAGTTCTGTACTGTTTGCCCTCGGCCGAGCACAATTGGGACCTCGGGGCCGAACAGATGCTCGGTCTGGCTAACGAATATATTGCATGGTTGTGCTTGGTTTTGTAATGAAAAGAAAGGATCTAACTTAGGTCCAAGTTGGTTTTGAAAAACAATTGTTTGCCCCCACCTGGAGCTAAGTAAGATTGGTACTGAAGATTGTGCTCTTAGGTAGAACTGTTTAAGTTTGTTGCAACTTTGATAGCACAAGTGCATTTGAATGGGATAAAGGTATAAAGAGGTATCTTACTCAAGTCTAGGTTGGTTTGAAAAAAAAAAAAAAAATTGTTTGCCCCCAGCTGGAGTTGAGTAAGACTAGTGCTGGAAGTTTGCTCCTGATTGAATTCAGCTTAGTTTGTTCCAACTCTGTTTGTATGCAGCAGTACTGAAGTGTTGATCTGACGATACTTAAGAGATTTTGTAAACTCAGAGATGTTTACTTAAGATATGTTAGTGCAATTTCCACCAAGTAATTCCACTTGGCTAAAGTCTAATTTAGTTGCCAAACATAATTCCACCAAGTAGTTCCACTTAGCATGTTTGAGTGCTAACTAAATTTTAATTCCGTTCAGTTGTTCTGAAACTAAGTCCATTTGGGTTAAGACCAAAGCTAATTCCGTTTGATACACATCAAAGCTATTTTCGTTTGGTAAGTACCAAAGCTAATTTCGTTTGATAAACATCAAAGCTAATTCCGTTTGATAAACATCAAAGTTGTTTCCATTTGGTGAGTACCAAAGCTAATTCCGTTTGATAAACATCAAAGCCAATTCCGTTTGGTGAACACCAAAACTAATTACAAAAATTTGATAGTCTTGAGAGAAGTAGGGAGGCGTCTGTATTGGCCAAAAGGTAAATGTCTTTACATCCTGCTAGAGAAGTTGGGGTTTAATTCTATTGATAATATTTCTTGAGATTTGCTACATTCTAGGGCCGAGGTATGGCTTAGCCTTTAAGATCCTTTAAGTAGTAGACTCCATTTCCAGCAACAACTGTGACTTTGTATGGACCTTCCCAATTAGGCCCAAGTTTTCCTTCGCCAGGCACCCTTTTGTGATCCATAACTTTCCTCAAAACCAGTTCTCCAGGTGTGAATTGCCTTGGGAAAACTTTTTGGTTGAAACTTTTGGTGAGCTGCTGCTGATATGCCACAAGTCTGATCAGTGCGGCTTCTCTTCGGCCTTCTGCCATATCCAGTGCTTGTGCAATAGCTTCCTCATTACTGGTGCTTTCAAACAATTCAGATCGGAGGGTTGGGAGACCTACTTCGAGTGGGATGATGGCCTCCATCCCATAAGTCAGGGAGTAAGGTGTTTTCCCCGTTGAGCGCCGTGCTGTGGTTCGGTATGCCCCATAGTACGTGGGGTAACTCTTCAACCCATTTTCCTTTCCCATGCTCAAGCCGTTTCTTTACTCCGTTGATGATGGTTTTGTTTGACGCTTCTGCCTGTCCATTACCTTGTGGGTACCCTGGAGAAGAGTTCCGATACTGAATTCTGAGGTCGGCACAAAACTTTCTGAAGATTTTTCCATCGAACTGTGTTCCATTATCCGCAATCAGTACCCGCGGGATGCCGAAATGCACCACAACGTTCCTCATGACAAACCGCTTTGTGTCCGCTTCTTTTATACTTGCCAGCGCTTCGACCTCAACCCACTTAGTGAAATAATCAGTTGCAGCAATGAAGAATCGCCTGTTCCCAGTGCCTCGTGCCAACGGTCCGACAATATCTAGACCCCATTGGGCAAAAGACCATGGGCTGGTGAGTGGAGTGAGGGTTTTAGCTGGCTGATGAATTAGTGGAGCAAACCTCTTACATTTATCGCACTTCTGAACGTACTGTTGTGCATCTTGTTGCATCCGTGGCCACCAGTACCCATGAGTGAGGGCTCGGTACGCCAATGACCTTCCACCAACGTGGCATCCACAAATCCCATCGTGAATTTCATAGAGAACATTCTCGACCAGATTTGGATGCACACATAGAAGATAAGGGCCGAGATAGGAGCGTCTGTACAGCTTCCCAGATGGTGAGATCCAAAACCGAGCTGACCTATGTCTGATTTTGTTGGCTTCCTTTTTATCTTCGGGGAGAGTGCCAGATTTTAGAAAAGCAAGTATCGAATCCATCCAGCTTGGCTCTAGGTTACTGTAGAGGACTGGAGATGCAATGCTTGGTTCCGGCACGAACTTAACCCAAACTTTTCTAGCATCTTTGGTAAGTACTGATGAGCCGAGGCAAGCCAGAGCATCAGCATGGTTGTTTTTGTCCCGACTGATTCGTTCCATTCGTATGGATTGAAATTTTTTGAGTAGATCTTTGGCCTTGCCTGTGTACATTGTCATTCTTTCATCTCGTGTTTCATAGACCCCAGAAAGCTGGTTTACCACCAATTGTGAGTCGCTGAAAACAAAAAGTTGTTCTACGCTGAAGTGTTCGGCACTGCGTAAGCCAACCAACAATGCTTCGTATTCTGCCTCATTGTTAGAAGCCTTCTAACCGAGCCTCAGAGCTTGTTCCCAAAAAAACCCCTCTGGTGAGATAAGTACTACTCCTACCCCTGAGCCTCGTTATTGGATGATCCGTCGACATAAAGCTGCTAGATGTTTCCAATAAAGAGTTCCCATGCTTCTAAATCGCAGTGCTTTCCTTGTTTGGTGGTGCGTGGCACCTGTGCTGAATTGGGACTCCCTGGTTTGGTACTCTGGGTGGGAGCAAATTCTGTGACAAAATCTACTAAGACCTGGGCCTTGATTGCTGTCCTGGGTTGATACCGAATGTCAAACTCACTAAGTTCTACCGCCCATTTTGCTATTCGGCCAGAGAAATCAGCTCAGCTGAATACAGATTTGAGGGGAAATTCAGTGAGAACATTGATGGTATGCCCCTGGAAGTAGTGTTGCAACTTTCTTAAGGCGATAAGCAGCGCATAAGCTAACTTTTTCAGGGGTAGATATCGTGTCTCGGCATCTAGTAAAGTCTTGCTAACATAGTATACTGGCCTCTGTTCCTTGTTAACTTCTCGAATTAACACTGCGCTTATGGCGTGATCCGAGACTACTAGATATAGGTATAGCTCCTCTCCTGGTTCTGGAGTGGACAGAAGAGGTTGTGTACTGAGATATCTTTTGAGACTTTACAATGCTTCGATGCACTCGGGACTCCATTCAAACGCTGCCTTTTTTCTCAACAGCTAGAAAAAAGGCTTCATCCGGTCTGAAGACTTGTTGATGAACCGATTCAGGGCGGCCGCCATTCCGGCCAGCTTCTGTAGCTCTTTAGCCTTCGTTGGCACTTCAAGCTCTTGTATTGCTTTGATTTGATCAGAATTTGCTTCGATTCCTCTGTGGGTGACCATATACCCCAAGAACTTCCCTGTTCCTACCCCGAAAGCGTATTTCGAGGCATTAAGGTGAAGCTAATGGTTCTTCAGGATACCAAAGACTTCTCTTAAGTTCGCAAGATGGTTTGTAGAGAGCTTGCTTTTTACTACCATATCATCTATATATGCTTCCATGGTCTTCCCAAGTTGGTCCTTAAACATTCGGGTGATCATTCGCTGGTAGGTTGCTCCGGTGTTCTTGAGGCCGAACGGCATTACTTTGTAGCAATAAGTGCCCCTTGGAGTGATAAATGTTGTCTTCTCTTGATCCGGGCCGAACAGTGGTATCTGGTGATAACCGCTATAAGCGTCCAGAAAGCTCATGCGCTCATGCCCTGCTGTTGAGTCTACCAGTTGATCAATGCGAGGCAGATGAAAACTATCCTTGGGAAAAGCTTTGTTTAAGCAGGTGAAGTCAATGCAGACTCTCCATTTTCCGTTCTTCTTTTTTACTACAACTGTGTTGGACAGCCATTGTGGGTACTGAACTTCTCTGATCGCTTCCGAAGCTAGGAGTTTTTTGACTTCGGCAATTACTGCTTCAGTGTGCTCAACTGAGGATCTCCGACTTTTTTGTGCAACAGGCCGAGCGGAAGGGTTGATGTTGAGTTTGTGGCAAGCAAATTCTGGGTTTAACCCTGGAGTATCATATGCCGACGACGCGAATATCTCTATATTTTCCCTCAGCAATTCAAGTAACTGAAGTTTCTCATCAGCGCCTAGCGAGGTACCGATAAGGAAGTACTTTTTTGGATCATCCTCATTTACCAGGACTTTCTCCAAATCCTCTACCTTCTTTTCCTCTAGGGCTCCCCCTACATCTTCCAAGGCTGGCTGTTCGGCCACTTCCACTGTCTGTACTCGGTTACAAAGTTGCTTAGCCTTTAATGCTGCCATGAAGTAATGTTTGGACGCAACTTGATCTCTTGAGATCTGCTCTACTCCGTGTTCCGTTGGGAAACGGATGAGCTGGTGGTAAGTTGAAGGGACCGCTTCCATTTGGTGAATCCATGGACGGCCTAGTATGGCGTTGTAAGGGGAAGATATATTAATAACTAGAAACTCTATCTGGAGGGTCTTCGTTCCTGCCACAACTGGCAACATTATTCTACCAAGCAGCCATTCTGGCTGCGAATTGAAGCCAACTAATGGAGCTGCTGTTGGGGTGAGATGCTGCTCGGAGAGGCCAAGCTTTCTGAACAAGTCATAATACAATATGTCTGCTGCACTGCCTTGATCTACAGGACTCATTTCACGTCAAACCGTTTCCCAATTTCCACAGTTATAATCAATGCATTAGTATGTGGGTGCTGTATGCCTTCTAAATCCTTTCTAGTAAATGAAACAGTGCATAAGGGGGATTTGGGTGTCGTGCGTACCTTTTTCGATGTAGGCTCTACTGACATGACCTATTGAATTTGCACAACCATAGCAATCTCTTCTTTCAATGCATCTTCACGTTCCTGGGTCGCTGTTCCATGAATCATATTTATTATCAGCCGAGGTGGGTGGTCAGTGTTCGGTTCTAGTAGTGGGTTCCCCGGCTCGATCACTGCTTTATCCAGATCAATGTAATCTCGGAGGTGTCCAGCTGCTACTAGGTCTTCCAAGTGTTGCTTCAGCGTTCTGCAGTTCTGAGTCATATGCCCCCTGTCTTGGTGATAAGTGCATCTGAGCTTCTGATTACGCCGAGCGAGATCTCCAAACATTTTCGACGGCCAAATAAAGAAGGGATCCCTCTTGGTCTTTTCCAGGATACAATAGATGGGTTCCTCGAATGCGGTCACAACTGCTTCATGAGATTTGGACTTATCTACCTCATTCACTGTGAGTCCCCGGTGTTCCCTTCAGTCCGTTCTCTTCTTGTGCCGAGCTGTTTGTTCTATAGATGCTTCCTCGATGGGGATCTGGTTATCCTCGAGGCGAGCGTACTGCTCAATCCTAGCACGTAGATCTTTCAGTGCTGTGGGCGGACGCTTGGTAAGTGACTGTCTCAACTTACTTTCCGGGCGCAGACCATGTTTGAAGGACATAACAACCATCTACTCACTGCAAATGTTTTCCTCTAAGTCATTGTATTCTTCCGAATACCTCCTAGCATAACTGCGCAGCGTTTCTTTCTGCTCCTTTCGGAGACCGAACAGTGTATCCGGCTCTTTCGAAATCTTAGTGTTGGAAGCAAACCTGGCTAAGAACTCTTCAGAGAGCTGCTTCCAGTCATAAATTGATCCAGCGGGGAGTCGATTGAACCATCGAAGTCCGGTTTCTCCCAAGGTGAACGGGAAGACTTTGCACATCAGTGCCTCATTTCGGCTCCATAGAGACATCATCTAGCTATAATGGCTAATATGCGTCAATGGGTCTGACTTCCCATCGTACGACGTGAACTTTGGCGGGGTGAATTTCTTGGGGGTCTCATGGCCTTAATTTCCGGGGAGAATGGGGAGGAGACAAGCTTATCCAGCGCTCGGTGCTCTATCTGGTGAATGGTACGGTCTAGATGATCCCGATGTTGTTCGTTCTTCTTGTTGATCCCGATGGTACGGTCTTGAGGAGGGTACTCAGTTTGTTGGCTAACCATCTTCTACCTCTTAGCCCTTCTCCGGCGTGACCCACAGGTGTGGCTGCTCGCCGCTTCACTTTGTATCGGGACTGGCTGGCTTTGTTGCCCAGACTCATTTCTGGGAAACTTCTTCACTGGTGGCTCTCTGGATAAGCTCCTTCGTTGTAAGCGAGAGGGCTCTGCTTCAGTCTTCTTTTCCGTTGGATCACCCAACACCCTTTTAAGTTGCGCTTTCAGCTCCTGTATCTCCATCCCCATGGAGTCTATGATTCGATCTCTGTAATCCTTCTCCAGAAGAAAGTAATGAGAAGAACCTCCAGCGAAGGACAATTGATGCTCGACGGATTCGGGGGTTCGGTTATTGTTTCCAGTTTGGTCTTCTAGGACTGTTAGAAGTGCCAAGCCTTTGTCCTTTGTCTTCTCCGTCTGTGGAGTATGTATCGAAGGTGGGACGTCCTCAATCCCCATCGCCGGAACTGAGTGCAAAGCTCAGAGACAAAGTGGTCCATGCTCACCGCACCAATTGTGTGTATCGGATACCGTACCAGATGAAAGTGGATCGGGGCTCCGCACTCGGTTGGACTATCCAAGAAATGAGGTTCCTGCAGCAAGAAGCACTGTAAGAGCTGTCCGGCCGGGGTTGGCCGGATAACCCCTCCGGCGTGGGAATCAGTGATCGGAGAAGAAGTGTAAAGAGTTCGGTTTCCAGTAAGTGAGGTTCAACTTGGATCAGTTACCTTCAATGTGAAGTTGATGTGGTTTATATAGAGCTCCTTGCTTGTTTACCAAGATGGTTTCATGGAGCTCTGGTGCTGCCAAGTCTCCTTTTAGCATGGCCCCAGGTGGGGGACCATCTGGTAGTTGTCTAAAGGTGCTTATACTCATTGTAGTCATGCTGATAACAAACCACATTCCTCTAGTTTAACTGCTTCTATGATTCTAGGTGTTGGGGACCAGTTGAGGTGGCAACTTGCACATGTATATGCTCATAGCTTCCACGTTTCTTTGAGAGGATTCCTCAGCTCGGCACCGTTGTGCCTCAGCTCGACCCTTTGCGAGGCTTCTGTTGGGATGGGCTTGCCCGTTCAGATATTTGTGTATGCATTCGGCCCACTTTGGTTCTGATGATGGGTTTAACCCATCAATTCGGCCCATAGAATGGATCCTGCAGCTCGGCCCTAGCCGAGTATCGAAGTTGGACTGGCCTTTTCACTGCGAGTTGGGCCCAAGTGCTTAAGGACTTGGGTGGACTGTTAGTAACGGAACTGGGCTTAGTTGGGTTGCCCACATGCTCATCTGACCCATTTGGATTTGGGCTTGGGGGATTGGACCGGCCCAAGGCTTGGGTCCGATCCATTTCTTATTTAGCCCCTTTACTCTCCATGGAACTGTAGTAAAAATCATTAACCGGTATAGTTATTGCAAAATGATCGAAGAGGTAAAAAAGCCAAGAAAAGTCAGATTTGGCCAAATCAAATGTAGTCCTTTCACAAAGGTGTTTGACACATAAAAAAATCTATCGAGAAGTCAAATTTGCTTAATGACAACCGAACTCACTTTCAAACCTTATCATTATGCATCACCACGATTTCCTTGTCCCAATACAATAATGAATTAGCGCACACAAAAAGTTGGGGTTCATAGCAAGTAGAAGGCATACTTCAGTGACGACCAACAATATGTATATCGAAACTGGAATTTATACGACCAATTAGCAGAAGATAACTTTTTGCATTTTAACAATGCCATTATCCCTCTCCTGGTTGAAAGCAAATTAATTTCATAATTTGAATTCGTCATTTCAAATCATGTCCCTAATACAAGCCATAATCCCTATAATACCACATTTTTGTCTTAAAACAATACATATTTCATATTTCATTTAACCAAACAAACCCAACCCAAGTGTATTAGAAATGTCAAACAATCAAATCGTCCAATTAAATTTTTTTTAACTCCAGTTGGTTATACTAGCATAGCTTTTGAGTTTAACTCATAGATAATTCAAGAGGTTTTCAGTTGTAGATCGTCAAAAAAAAAAAAAAAAAAAACAGAAGGTAGAAAACAGGCTAGATAAACTGTACCTTTTAATTCCGTTAGTGTCTAGATTCCTTGAAGTAGCCGTTTGCATGACACTTTTATATATAATACTGAGTAAATGGAGCATTGAGACTGCCCTTTTCAAGCTGTGCATCAACCATTATTGAACTCAGCAAAAGTTACATTCATCAAATCCTAGGAAAGAATTGTTGGCAGTTGACAGAAATAATGCAAACCTGAAGAAATGTTTCAACGGATTGATGATCTTTTGGTGAGAAAGCCAAGTCATCTTGTTTCTTCTGCACAAACTCAACATTCTGCTCAACCTGCAGCACCACAAAATCGTTTCAAAAAACAATAACAAAAATAGAATAATATTAAAAGCCATTAGACCATTGAGATTCCCAGGCCAAGTAGGGATAGATTTTTAGAATCGGTTTTTACAGGCCTCAACCTATTACAAACTTAAAGTTATTCAAGATTAGAATTACAACACAGTACATACCTGATCAATCAAATGCTTCTCCACTCGCCTCAAACTTTCAGTGGTGGCTATTTCATGAAACCTTCTAAGGCGGATGAGTGGAATAGTTGATAGCTCAGGGAAGGAGATGTGGTAGCTCCACTAACCAAAGTGCACAGAGAGTTGTTCAACAGCAGAGGAAACACATTCCTCTTGAAAGTTCTGAGATTTTAACCAATGTTTTGGCAACTGCTGTTGGAAAAATTGGTTTTATAAAGGCTTATTTTGGGCTAACTTTGAGCCCAAAATTGAGTGGTCCCCAAACGTCTTTTGGGTTGAGTCCGAAGAGATGACGTGTTCCTTGCTGTATGGCAAGTCACACGATGAAGACGGTTCGTTAAACCATTTATGAGTGAATGGGAAGTTGACATCGTTTTCGGGCTTGTGGAATGGACATTTAAAGATTTAAATGTGGGTTTCCTTAAAATGGGTTGTCTTACGTTGAAACTTTAAGAGAGCTTTTTTGTGAATATAAGCTCTAGACTACAACACTTGGGTTAGGCCCCAAGGGGCACCCAAGTTTGTAGATAGGAGTAGTTATAGACAAAGTGAATCTTAGCCCAAAAAACCACACACACGCGCGTGCGCTGCCGCCGCCGTCCGTCCGTCCGGCCGAGCCGAACCGTGCCAGGTCTGGGTTGTGGGTCGGTTCGGATAGTAATTTTTTGGACAAAATTTATTTGAATTTTTTCCAAATTTCTTATGGGAAAAATTAAGTGTAGCAGTTGAATAACAGTTGTACCAAACAGACAGATTCAAAACAGTTGAATAACTGTAGCAGTTACCAACAGATCTGTTTGAATTTTGAATATGTATCTGTTCAAAACAGTGTACACCTGTTCACTTCCTTTTAGCACCTGTTCGGGTCAGTTTGTTGTGCCTATAAATACCAAAATTCCAGCAGTGTTATAGCATCCGGAAAAAACAGTCTGAAAAATATTCTTTTGCAGTCCAAACTTTTATCTTTGGTGCATTATTCTTCATTTTAGTTTTAGAATAAAATTCAGAGAGTTAGAATACAGGTTTGGTTCGCCGTACAAATTGTTTGGAGTGCTACTACAATTTGTGAAGATCATTATATCTTGGGAGATAGACGCCACTTAACCGTAAGCACCATAACGGGGTGAATCCGTCTTAAGGACAGAGTATCACACACTCGACTTGGTCTTTTATTTTTCATTTGGTTCGACAAAATAAATTCTGTAAGTTTTCATTTTATTTTGTTTGATTTAGTTTCAATTTATTTTATTTACGTAGAAGATTGTTCCAACAATCTTAAGACAGAATCGAATTATTCTGTTTGCAGAAATTTTCGTTTGTTTCCCTTTCTCTTTCTTCTTTTACAAAAAATTATTTTCTATGGATTTACAAAATAATATTCTGGTTGAAAAAGCAAATAGTGATTATATACTATTTGATAGATAGTAGTAATATACTGTCTATTTTCTTTGACAACTAGTAGTAATATACTGGTGTCATTAACAATTCAGAATATTTATTTGTGAAATTTTTTCAGAAATTAATTTTGGTTTTCAGAAATTATTTCTGAGTGTTCATTAATTATTGAAGTATTACAGAAATTTAATTTTTTGTGTGGAATTAATTTGGTTAAATAAAATTTTATTTTATTTCCAAATTAATTGAAAAATAAAAGTTACATTTCTTGTTTCTTTTATTTTTACAGAATTTAATTTTGTAAATTTGGTTTAATTTTTTGTGTAGTATAAATTCTAATTATAATTTTGTTTTATAATTTAGAATTCATGGCTACTGAAACTAATGCCCAAACAAGTACTAGTGTGGCGGCTGCAATTGCACCAACCCGCTCTCCGATTGTGACAGTACTGATAAATCACAGTAAGAAGCCAGAGAAGTTCTCTGGAACTGATTTTAAAAGATGGCAACAGAAAATGTTGTTCTATCTTATAACTCTGAACCTGGCTCGTTTCCTCCGTGAGTATGCTCCTATTTTGAAAGAGGATGAAACCGACCGGCAAGTGGTTGCTGCGGTCGATGCTTGGAAACATGTTGATTTCCTTTGCCGAAACTACGTCTTGAACGGACTTGACAGCACATTATACAACGTCTATAGTCTTATCAAGATAGCAAAGGTACTTTGGGAGTCTTTGGAGAAAAAAATACAAAACGGAAGATGCCGGCTCAAAGAAATTTGTGGTTGGCAAATTCCTGGATTTTGTGATGGTTGATTCTAAGACTGTGATCAACCAAATTCAAGATCTCCAACTCATTCTGTATGACATTCACGCAGGGGGCATGTCTCTCAGTGAATCCTTCCAAGTTGCAGCCTTAATTGAAAAATTACCACAAGGCTGGAAGGAATTCAAGAACTACCTCAAACACAAGCGCAAAGAAATGTCTTTGGAAAAATTAATTGTGTGTTTTAGGATTGAGGAGGACAACCGCAATTCTGAAAAGCGAGCTGGTAAGCATCCTATGGAGTCTAAGGCAAATGTGGTGGAACATGTTTCAAAAACCAAGAAACGAAAGTCTTCTGGAGAAAGTTCATCGCAAGGCTCTAAAGGGGGGGAAAATAAAAAGTACAAGTTTAATGGAAAATGTTACATTTGTGACAAAGAGGGACGTCGGGCCAAAGATTGCCGTAGCAAAGGCAAAAGCAAAAGAAGAACAAGCAAGAAGCCTGCACAAGCCCATATGACCGATGTGGACAATATTTCCAATGGTGTAGATGACATGAATCTTTCTGCAGTTGTTTCTGAGGCAAATCTTGTCGAAAATCCTAAAGAATGGTGGGTGGACACTGGTGCTACTCGCCATATCTGTGCCGACAAAAAGATGTTCACATCTTATTTTACAGTGGACAATGGTGAACAACTTTTTATGGACAACTCCTCAACTTCCAAAGTTGAAGGACAAGGAAAGATTGTACTTAAGATGAGATCTGGAAAGGAACTCACTCTTAATAATGTGCTGCATGTACCAGACATTCGCAAGAATCTTGTTTCCGGATCTTTGTTGAGTAAGAATGGGTTTAGGCTAGTGTTTGAAAATGATAAATTTGTACTTGCTAAGAATGGAATGTATGTAGGAAAAGGTTACATGTTTGATGGCCTTTTCAAAATGAATGTAATGACCGTTGTACCCTCAGTTATTAATAAAAATACATCTTCTTCTTACTTGCTTGAGTCTTCAAATTTATGGCATGGTAGACTAGGACATGTTAATTATGGATCTTTGTGTAGATTAATTAATATGGAATGTTTACCTAAATTTGACATTGATTCAAATCATAAATGTGAAATTTGCATTGAAGTAAAATTATCCAAAACTCATTTTCATTCAATTGAAAGAAGTTCAAAATCACTTGAATTTATTCATAGTGACATTTTTTATTTTAAATCAATTCAAATAAGAGGTGGGAAAAAGCATTTTATCACTTTTATAGATGACTATACTAGATATAGTTATGTTTATTTAATTTGAACCAAGGATGAAGCTTTGGAAACTTTCATTCAATATAAGAATGAAGTTGAAAATCAACTTGGTAAGAAAATCAAAAAACTAAGAAGTGATAGAGGTGGTGAATATGAATCACCTTTTAGTGAGTTTTGTAAAGAACATAGAAAATTCATCAAACCACCGCTCCTTACTCACCTTAGCAAAATGGAATTGCTGAAAGGAAAAATAGGACTTTAAAAGAAATGATGAATGCCATGTTAATAAGTTCTGGATTACCTCAGAACTTGTGGAAGGAAGCAATACTTTCTGCAAATTATATTTTAAATAAAGTACCCCGAAAGAAAGTGAATCCAACACCTTATGAAATGTGGCATGGGAGAGTACCATGCTACAAATACTTAAAAGTGTGGGGGTGTTTGGCTAAAGTGGCTATTTCTAATCCTAAAAAGACTAAGATAGGTCCTAAAACCATTGATTGCATTTTCATTGGTTACGCCAAGAATAGTAGTGCATATCGGTTTTTGATTCATAAATCAGAACATTCCGAAATGCATGTAAATACTATTATTGAATATCAGAATGCATCTTTCTTTAAACATGTATTTCCAAATAAGACTGGCCAAGAGACTAATAACAATAAAAGATCTCATGATGCTATTACTAGTCAGGATCAAGAACATGATCAAGATCAAGAGCAAGAGATAGATCAAGTTGATGAAGAGGAACCTAAGCGTAGTAAACGTGCTAGAACCTCAAAATCTTTTGGTCCAGATTTTCTAACATTTTTGTTAGAAAATGAGCCTTTAACTTTTAAAGAAGCTATGTCCAGTCCTGAAACTCCTTTATAGAAAGAAGCTGTCAACAGTGAAGTTGAATCTATCTTGCAAAATCACACTTGAGAATTGGTGGATTTGCCACCAGGTTGTAAACCTCTTAGGTACAAGTGGATTTTCAAAAGAAAAATGAAAACGGATAAATCAATTGACAAATACAAGGCAAGACTTGTGGTCAAAGGTTTTAGACAAAAAGAAGGTCTTGATTACTTTGACACATACTCACCGGTTACTAGAATAACATCCATTAGAATGCAAATTGCCATTACATCTCTATACAATCTAGAAATTCATCAAATGGATGTGAAAACCGCTTTCTTAAATGGTGAGTTAGATGAAGAAATTTTTATGGAACAACCGGAAGGTTTTTCTGTTCCAAGAAAAGAAAAGAAAGTGTGTAAATTGGTTAAATCATTATATGGTTTTAAACAAGAACCCAAGTAATGGCATGAGAAATTTGACAAGGCAATGATGTCAAATGGATTTAAAATTAATGATTATGACAAATGTGTTTATATTAAAAACACGGACAAAGGTTATGTCATTGTATGTCTTTATGTGGATGATATGCTCATCATAGGTAGTAATAATGACATGATTAAAACTACTAAGAAAATGTTGAATAAATATTTTGACATGAAGGACATAGGCATTGCTAATGTAATTCTTGGTATGAAAATTACCAAAACATCAGAAGGTTATGCTTTGTCACAATCTCATTACATTGAGAAAATACTTGACAAATTCAGCAAAGATAATGATCATCTTGCTAGAACACCTGTAGATATTAATTTGTTTCTATCTAAGAATGTATAGAAAAGTATTTCTGAATTAGAGTATGCCCAAATTATTGGAAACTTAATGTACTTGATGAACTGCACTCGCCTAGATATAGCTTATGCAGTAAGTAAATTAAGTAAGATATACGAGTAATCCGAGAGTAGAACACTGGAAAGCAATTATAAGGGTTCTAAGATATCTCCGATTTACTCGTAAAATTGGGCTGAATTATACTAGATATCCAGCAGTACTTGAAGGTTACTGTGATGCAAACTGGATATCGGATACAAAAGACTCAAAATCCACCAGTGGGTATGTTTTTACTCTTGGTGGTGCGGCTGTATCTTGGAAATCCTCCAAACAAACTTGCATTGCTAGGTCTACTATGGAATCATAATTCATAGCTTTAGACAAAGCTGGGGAAGAAGCAAAATGGCTTCGCCACTTCCTTAAAGATATTCCAATATGGCCAAAGCGGGTGCCTGCTATATGCATACATTGTGATAGTCAATCAGCAATTGGTAGAGTACAGAGTCATATATATAACGGTAAGTCACGACACATTCATTGTCAACATAACACCGTGAGACAATTACTCTCTAATGGAATTATTTCCATTGAATATGTGAAGTCTAAAGACAATATAGCGGATCCACTAACCAAAAGGTTAGTAAAAGAGTTAGTTGAGAATTCATCGAGGGGAATGGGACTAAAGCCTATTAAATAAGAGTTACCACAACGGTAACCCAACCTAGTTGACTGGAGATCCCAAGATCTAGGTTCAAAGGGATAGCCGAGTTGTGATTGACTCAGAAGGATCACTAGGAATCTAACTCCTACCCATTTCTTTGATGAAATAGTGATGTCTGCAGCGTTTTAGGTTAAGTAATACTTTTAATGATTCTTATATCTAGATATACCTAGTGGAGTATGGTAGGATACTCTTTATAAGAATCACCTATATGAGTGTGAACTAGGCCGATTTTATGAGATTTGTGAAGGGCTACAATTCTCTAGAGCACTCATGAAAGACCAGGTTGTTCAGGGCCAAAATGAACACAATAGTGAGAACTAAACTGTGTTTAGGGATATACTGTGTGAGTTCTATTGTCTAGGTTTACACAAACGGCTGAACAGTTCAAGACATCATGTTCATTGGTTAGTTAGTAAATCCGATAGTGTCTCACAAGGGAAGGTTCAAAGCCAAAAGCTATCTATCCTTTGCAGAATATTTTCAATTTATGTACCCTCTGAAATTAGATCATGTTGTTGCATTTTCTTTCCGTCAAATTCCATTCATGTGAGAGATTGTTGAAAAAATTGGTTTTATAAAGGCTTATTTTAGGCTAACTTTGAGCCCAAAATTGAGTGGGCCCCAAACGTCTTTTGGGTTGGGTCTGAAGAGATGACGTGTTCCTTGCCATATGGTAAGTCACACGGTAAAGACGGTTTGTCAAAACCATTTATGAGTGAATGGGAAGTTGATGTTGTTTTCGGGTTCGTGGAATGGACATTTAAAAATTTAAATGTGGGTTTCCTTAAAATGGGTTGTCCCATATTAAAACTTTAAGAGAGCTCTTTTGTGTATATAAGCTCTAGACTACAACACTTGAGTTGGGCCCCAAGGGGCACCTCAAGTTTGTAGAAGGGAGGAATTATGGACAAAGTGAACCTTAGCCCAAACCACCACACACGCGCGCGCGCGCCGCCATCCGTCCGGTCGAGCCGAGCCGTGCCGGGTGCGGGTGTGGGTTGTGGGTCAGGTCGGTTCTAATATTAATTTTTTAGACAAAATTTATTTGAATTTTTTCCAAATTTCTTGCGGGAAAAATTAATTTAAATTTTGCACTTTGAATTTGAATTCAAATTTTTGTCCAAAATTTGTGCCTCCTTCAGTCCAAATTCCTTACAGAATCTGCCGAACAGATTCAAACAGTTTGTTATAGAAACTGTCAGACGAACAGATTCAAAACAGTTGAATAACTGTAGCAGTTACCAACAGATCTGTTTGAATTTTGAATATGTATCTGTTCAAAATAGTGTACACCTATTCACTTCCTTTTAGCACCTGTTCGGGTCAGTTTGTTGTGCTTATAAATACCAACATTCAAGCAGTGTTATAGCATCCGAAAAAAACAGTCTGAAAAATAATCTTTTGCTGTCCAAACTTTTATCTTTGGTGCATTATTCTTCATTTTAGTTTTAGAATAAAATTCAGAGAGTTAGAACACAGGTTTGGTTCGCCGTACAAATTGTTTAGAGTGCTACTACAATTTGTGAAGATCATTATATCCTGGGAGATAGACGCCACTTAACCGTAAGCACCATAACAGGGCAAATATGTCTTAAGGACAGAGTGTCACACACTCGACTTGGTCTTTTATTTTTCATTTGGTTCGACAAAATAAATTCTGTAAGTTTTTATTTTATTTTGTTTGATTTAGTTTCAATTTATTTTATTTACACTGAAGATTGTTCCAACAACTACACCACATGTGAGTTTGTGGAAATAATTCTTAAAGAACAATATATCCTGACCTTCAATACTGATGAAAAGCTAATGGCCTTTCCTGGTTTTCCACCTTCCTTGCCCATTTTGTATTCTAAAACATCTAAGACTAATGCTGCAACGGGGATGAAGATCCCGCTCGAACTGGAGAGATGATTTAGCCACTGAACACACTTTAATCTTAAAGGGAAATATCTTGGTCCAGGAAACAGGCAAGCCACTCCCTTCATGAGCTGGATGATCAGACAAAACACATGATAAAGATCATAATCGCATATATTGGCTAATATAAACATAACCCAGTTCTTATGACGACCCTAATAAGGTCCATTTCACATCAATATTTACAAAATTGTAACAAGACGAGTTTAGACAAAGCTAACATTGTTACAGCAACAGATCATCTGTTTGACACTAAGGATGAAAGCAAACAAGGCAAGGCATGCTCGCGAGTCTGGCCATCCTTGGAAATCCCAGCTTCAAAACCTCCAACTGGCCCTAGAATAGCAATAAAAATGGGCATATACTCCAGTCTTTCAACATCTCATGTACATTTGATATTCGGATTGCTCATCACTTATTACAAATGGTGCAATAATCAAAAACAATATTTTACAATCGTGTCTCCGTGTTAGCTGTTAGATAATTGGTTTTTTATAGGCTTATTTTAGGCCAACTTTGAGCCCAAAATTGAGTGGGGTTCACACGTCTTTTGAAGTGAGTCCGAAGAAATAACGTGTTCCTTGCCGTGTGGCAAGTCATACGGTGAAGACGGTTCGTCAAAACCATTTATCAGTAAATGGGAACTTGACGTCGTTTTTAGGTTCGTGGAATAGACTTTTAAAGAATTAAATGTGGGTTTTCTTGAAATGGGTTGTCCTACATTGAAACTTTAAGAGAGCTTTGTTCTTGCTGTACTAACTTGGGTTAGGCCCCAAGGGGCACCCCAAGTTTGTAGAATGGAGGAGTTATGGAAAAAGTGAACCTTAGCTCAAACCACCACAAATGTGCGCACGCCGCCATCGCCGTCCATCCGTCCGACCGTGCCGGGCGCGAGTGTGGGTTGTGGATCGGTTCTAATATTAATTTTTGAAGGAAATTTATTTGAATTTTTTCCAACGAAATTTATTCAAACTTGATTCTAAGACTATGATCAGCCAAGTTCAAGATCTCCAACTCATTCTGCATGACATTCACGCAAAAGGCATGTCTCTCAGTGAATCCTTCCAAGTTGCTGCCTTAATTGAGAAATTACCACAAGGCTGGAAGGAATTCAAGAACTACCTCAAACACAAGCGCAAAGAAATGTCTTTAGAAGAATTGATTGTGCGTTTAAGGATTAAAGAGGACAACCGCAATTCTGAAAAGCGGGCTGTAAGCATCCAATGGAGTCTAAGGCAAATGTGGTGGAACATGCTCCAAAAGCAAAGAAACAGAAGTTTTCTGGAGAAAGTTCATCACAAGGCTCTAAAGGAGGGAGGGGAAACTAAAAGGTACAAGTTTAATGACAAGTGTTACATCTATGACAAAGAGGGACATCAGGCCAAAGATTGCCGTAGCAAATGCAAATGCAAAAGCAAAAGAAGAACAACCAAGAAGCCTGCTCGAGCCCATATGACCGAAATGGACAATATTTTCAATGGTGTAGATGACATAAATCTTTCTACAGTTGTTTCCGAGACAAACCTTGTCGGAAATCCTAAAAAATGGTAGGTAGACACTGGTGCTACTCACCACATCTGTGCCGACAAAAAGGTGTTCACATCTTATTCAGTGGTGGACAATGGTGAACAACTTTTTATGGGCAACTTTTCGACTTCTAAGGTTAAAGGACAAGGAAAGATTGTACTTAAGATGACATCTGGAAAAGAACTCACTCTTAACAATGTGCTGCATATACCGCACATTCGCAAGAATCTTGTTTCCGGATCTTTGTTGAGTAAAAATGGGTTTAGGCTAGTTTTTGAAAGTGACAAGTTTGTACTTACCAAAAACATGATGTATGTAGGAAAAAGGTTACATGTCTGATGGCCTTTTCAAAATGAATGTAATGACTGTTGTACCTTCTATTATTAATAAAAATACATCTTCTTCTTACTTGCTTGAGTCTTCAAATTTATGACATGGTAGACTTGGACATGTTAATTATAGATCTTTGCGTAGATTAATTAATATGGAATGTTTACTTAAATTTGACATTGATTCAAATGATAAATGTGAAATTTGCGTTGAGGCAAAATTATCCAAAATTCCTTTTCATTCAATTGAAAGAAGTATGGAATCACTTGAATTAATTCATAGTGACATTTGTGATTTTAAATCAATTCAAACAAGAGGTGGGAAAAAGTATTTTATTACTTTTATAGATTACTATACTAGATATAATTATGTTTATTTAATTCGAATCAAGGATAAAGTTTTGGAAACTTTCATTCAATATAGGAATGAAATTGAAAATCAACTTGGTAAGAAAATCAAAAAACTAAGAAGTGATAGAGATGGTGAATATGAATCACCTTTTGGTGAGTTTTGTAAAGAACATAGAATAATTCATCAAACCACCACTCCTTACTCACCTTAGCAAAATGAATTGCTGAAAGGAAAAATAGGACTTTAAAAGAAATGATGAATGCCATGTTAATATGTTCTGGATTTCCTCAGAACATGTGGGGAGAAGCAATACATTCTGCAAATTATATTTTAAATAAAGTACCCCGAAAGAAAGTGAATCAAACAACTTATGAAATGTAGCATGGGAGAGTACCATCCTACAAATACTTAAAAGTGTGGGGGTGTTTGGCTAAAGTGGCTATTTCTAGTCCTAAAAAGACTAAGATAGGTCATAAAACTGTTGATTGAATTTTCATTGGTTATGCCAAGAATAGTAGTGCATATCGATTTTTGATTTATAAATCAGAAGATTCCGAAATGCATGTAAATACTATTATTGAATCCCGGAATGCATCTTTCTTTGAACATGTATTTCCAAATAAAACTAGACAATAAACTAGTAATAATAAAAAATCTCATGATGCTATTACTAGTCAAGATCAAGAACATGATCAAGAACAAGAGCAAGAGATAGATCAAAATGAGGAAGAGGAACTTAAGCGTAGTAAACGTGCAAGAATCTCAAAGTATTTCGGTGTAGATTTTCTAACTTTTTGTTAAAAAATGAGCCTTTAACTTTTAAAGGAAGCTATGTCCAGTCCTGAAGCTCCTTTATGGAAAGAAGTTATGAACAGTGAAGTTGAATCCATTTTGTAAAATCACACTTGGGAATTAGTGGACCTACCACCAGGTTGTAAACCTCTTGGGTACAAGTGGATTTTCAAAATAAAAATGAAAACCGATGGATCAATTGACAAATACAAGGCAAGACTTATGGTCAAAGGTTTTACACAAAAAGAAGGTCTTGATTACTTTGACATATACTCACCGATTACTAGAATGATATCCATTAGAATGCTAAATGCTAATAGCTATTGCATCTTTGTACAATCTAAAAATTCATCAAATGGATATGAAAACCGCTTTTCTTAAATGGTGAGTTAAATGAAGAAATTTACATGAAACTACCAGAAGGATTTTCTGTTCCAAGAAAAGAAAAGAAAATGTGTAAATTGGTTAAATCATTATATGGTTTAAAACAGGCGCCAAAGCAATGGCACGAAAAATTTGACAAGGCAATGATGTCAAATGGATTTAAAATTAATGAGTATGACAAATGTGTTTATATTAAAAACACAGATAAAGATTATGTCATTGTATGTCTTTATGTGGATGATATGCTCAGCATAGGTAGTAATAATGACATGATCAAAACTACTAAGAAGATGTTGAATAAACATTTTGACATGAAGGAAATGGGCATTGCTGATGTGATACTTGGTATGAAAATTACCAAAATATCATAAGGTTATGTTTTGTCACAATCTCATTACATTGAGAAAATACTTGACAAATTCAGCAAAGATAATGATCATCTTGCTAGAACACCTGTGGATGTTAATTTGTTTCTTTCTAAGAATGTACAAAAAGGTGATTCTCAATTAGAGTATGCCCAAATTATTGGAAGCTTAATGTACTTAATGAATTGCACTCGCTCGGATATAGTTTATGCAGTTAGTAAATTAAGTAGATATACGAGTAACCCAGGAGTAGAACACTGGAAGTAATTATAAGGGTTCTAAGATATCTCTGATTTACTCTTAACATTGGGCTTAATTATACTAGATATCCATCAATACTTGAAGGATACTGTGATACAAATTGGATATCGGATACTAGAGACTCAAAGTCCACCAGTGGGTATGTCTTTACTCTTGGTGGTGCGGCTGTATCTTAGAAATCTTTCAAACAGACTTGCATTGCTAAGTCTACTATGGAATCAGAATTCATAACTTTAGATAAAGCTGGGGAAGAGACAAAATGGCTTCGTCACTTCCTTGAAGATATTCCAATGTGGCCAAAACCGGTGCCTACTATATGCATACATTGCGATAGTCGGTCAGCAATAGGAAGAGCACAGAGTCATATGTATAATGGTAAGTCACGACACATTCGTCGTCGACATAACATCGTGAAACAACTACTCTCTAATAGAATTATTTCCATTGAATATGTGAAGTCTAAAGACAACATAACCAAAGGGTTAGCAAGAGAGTTAGTTAAGAATTCATCGAAGGAAATAAGACTTAAGCTTATTAAATAAGAGTTACCACAACGGCAACCTAATTTAGTCAACTGGAGATCCCAAGATCTAGGTTCAAAGGAACAATCTAGTTATGTATGACTCAGGAGGATCACTAAGGAGTCAAACTCCTACCCATTTCTATGATAAAATAGTGATGTCTGCAGCATTTTAGAGTAAGTAATACTTTTAATGATTCTTATATCTAGGAATACCTAGTAGAGTATGGCATGATACTCTTCATGAGAATCACCTATATGAGTGTAAACTGAGCCGGTTCTATGAGATTTGTAAAGGGCTACAATTCTCTAGAGCACTGATGAAAGACCAGGTTGTTTAGGGCCAAAATGAACACAATAGTGAGGACTAAACTGTGTCGGGTAATATACTGTGTGAGTTTTATTGTCTTGGTTTACTTAAACAGTTGAACAGTTCAAGACATCATGTTCACTGGTTAGCTAGTAAATCCGATAGTGTCTCATAAGGGAAGGTTCAAAGCCAAAAGCTACCTATCCTTTGCAGAATATTTTCAATTTCTGTACTCTCTGTAATTAGATCATGTTGTTACATTTTCGTTCTGTCAAATTCTATTCATGTGGGGGATTGTTGAATAATTGGTTTTTTATAGACTTATTTTGAGCCAACTTTGAGCTCAAAATTGAGTAGGGTCCACACATCTTTTGAGGTGAGTCCGAAGAGGTGAAGTGTTCCTTGTCGCATGGTAAGTCACACGGTGAAGACGGTTCGTCAAAACCATTTATTAGTGAATGGGAACTTGATGTCGTTTTCGAGTTCGTGAAATGGACATTTAAAGAATTAAATGTGAGTTTTCTTGAAATAGGTTGTCCCACATTAAAACTTTAAGAGAGCTTTTGTGAGTATATAAACTCTTGGTGTATTAACTTGGGTTGGGCCCCAAGGGGCACCCCAAGTTTGTAGAAGGGAGGAGTTATGGAAAAAATGAACCTTAGCCCAAACCACCACACACGCGCGCGCGCGCCACCATCGGTCCGGCCAAGCCGAGCTGTGCCCGGTGCAGGTGTGGGTTGTGGGTCGATTCTGACATTAATTTTTGGAGGAAATTTTTTTGAATTTTGTCCAACGAAATTAATTCAAACTTGAATTTAATTTCCTGTCCAATGTTTCCTTTTCCAGTCCAATTTTTCTAAACAGGTTAAACAGTCCAAACAGTTTTCAGATCTGTTGGAACCCAAACAGATTTAAAACTGCCAGACAGATTCAAATCTGCTAGCAGTTTTTCCAACAGATATAAACTGCCTAGTAGTTATCTGTTTAAACTGTTTTGCACCTGTTGGATTCAAATTCCACCTGTTCAGCTTGAATAATTAAACCTGTTCAGTCCTATAAATTCCTAGACATTCCAGCAGATTTTTTCAAAGCCGAAAATCATTATTTTGCTGTCTGGTTTTGTTCATTTGCATAAATTCTCTTCATATTATTTTTAAAAAAATTAAAGAGAGTATAGCACACAAGGTTTTGTTTGTCGTACGTACAAGTTGTTTGAAATGCTACTACAATTTGTGAAGATCATTGTATCTTGGGAGATAGACGCCACTTGTCCATAAGTACCGTAACATGGCGAATCTGTCTTAAAGACAGAGTGTCACACACTCGACTTGATCTTTTTATTATTCATTCGGTTCGGTAAAATAAATTCAGTATATTATTTATTTTATTTGTTTGATTTAGTTTCAATTTATTGATTGTACACAGAAAATTGTTCCAACATTAGCATACCAAGAATTGCCTACACCAAAATCTTAGATATAATACTGGCTTCAATATTTAAGTTTTATATAATTTTACTCAAGCTCGTTGATTTGGAAAACAATAAACATTATAAATCAGGACATAAATAATAGAACTGAGAAGTGATATATATATATATATATATTTTGTGTGTGTGTGTGTTTGATAAAAATTTCATGGCCCATTTCCAATCAAGGACAACACAATAATTAAACAAAACATATAACTGCAAAGTAATAATAGCAATACGGGTAACAGAAACTTTTATTGGTTGGTTGAGGAAAGTTGAAGTGAGTGGAAAGGTAATACCCATGTTAGATTTACCCACAATGGAAGTAAACATGTTAGTAACATAACCTTCTTCAAAAAGATCTAAATGATACGCTACATAAGCAACAAATTGACTTTCTTCTCCAGCAATGGGCTCGATGTGGTAGCATCGCCCTTTGTAACGACCAAGGCTAGTAAGTAAAATTTGTAGAATACGATTGTGAAGTGTATTTTATTTTTTTTAACAAGTGTCAACTGAACATTGGTTAACAAGTTTTAAATAATTATACATTATTTATCACACGTACTTTCAAAAAAAATAAGTGTACAATAATTTTAAGCATGTTAACAAATGTCTTTAAGGGCAATTGTTAAAATTCATTAAACATTGGACAAATTGTTCATTGCATTAGTTTAAAGATTTCCACCATTCATGGTTATTATTAATACAGTGATAACACTTAAAAGCATAAATATTTATAAAATATAAATATGATCATTCTAGCATTATGGTCAAATTTAATTTGAAGTTATGAATTTGTAGAGTCAACTCTCGGGTCCAACCTAGTAAAACTTGTTTCTAGAAGTGGTTGTAAAGTAGAAACTTGTATTTGAATTAAGAATTTAGCAAGAATTTTGTAAAGAGAAAAGTTTAAAAAAAAATTGATAAAGTGTGTAAAACGGATCCGTGTTCTCTAACATTTTTTTTTTATGCAGCCACCATCCAGTAGTTAATTACAACTAATAATAATGACTAGCTATATTAGTTGTAATATTTGAATCAACTGCTAAACAATAGTTAGATAAAGAAAATATTAGAAATGATCATCTTTCATGTAAAATAAATTTTTTTTTTTTTAACTTCTCTTCACAAATTCCTACTTTATTTTTTTTCTTTCTAAACAGTGTCTAAAAATAAAAATTTAAGGAAAACAATTGATGAAGATTGAGGAGTCACTAGTCAAAGGACATGAAAATTTGGAGACAAGTGTCAACCAAGTAAGTTGAACATTATTTGCTGCTCTAGAAGAAAGCCTTCTGTGTCTCTGTATGAGAAAGTTCTGTGGAATGCAGTGAGGGGATTTCATTGTGGTGTGCTTAGAGACTAGTCTTCACGGCCAGGCAGATGAACTCATTTAAAGACATATTTTAATAATTTAGATTGTTCATATTTTAAAATATATCAAATAAAATATATTTATAAAAAATTAAATTAATTAGATATCGTTGACTCTTTTATCCATTCATATGTATATTCATTTTAATATTTTAAGTTACAATTGTTATTTATTTTTATATATATAAATATGAATAGATGAAAGGGTTAACAATATTTGATTAATTTTTTTTTTATACGTATATTCTACTCAATTCTACTCGATGTATACTAAAATGTAAACGGTTCAAATCATCCAAATAAATTTCAAAATTAACCTATTTAACTGCACAACAGTGAAGATTATGCTTAGCAGCCACTCCAAATCCCTAAAAAGAAAGGCTTGTGTCTCTGCATGAGAAAGTTCTGTGGAATGCAGTGATGGAATTTCATTGTTAGGGCTGAGCAAATAATCCATGAAATCCGTAATCCAATCGAGTCCAGTCCAATCCGATAAGTTTGGATTGGTTTTTTGAATCCGCGGTTCGGTTCCGGATTGAAGAATTAAAAATCCTTAGTCTATGGATTGGTTCCGGATTGAACCCCAAGGTTCCGGATTGGAACCGATCCGGACCGTATACAAATAGTCTATATTTTTATTATACATCCTCCCCCATAGTATCTTCTCTTAATTCTATATAAAATCTAAACTTAAACCTAAAACCGTATAATATCTTCTTTTATTACTTTTGTTTGTTGGTTTTTAGTTTTAATTTGTAATAATTTAAATAGTTATAGTAAAACCAGTTTTCTTATGGTTGTTTAAATTTTAGAACAGTATGTCGTTATTATAGAAAAATATGTTACTATTGTGGAACTAATATAGCGCTATGTCTATATTTTTATAAAATTAAAGTGTTATATATATATTTTTGTTATTTAATTATGTGAATCCGCGGTCCTAAACCGATCCAATCCGTATTTAAATGGATTGGTTCGAATTGGTTCCATGATTTAAACGGATTGGATTGGTTCCAATTTTTTAGGAACTGTAAATAACGAATTAGTCCTAATTTTATCCTAATTCGATCCAATCCGGACCATACTCACCCCTATTCATTGTGATGTGCTTAGAGACTACTAGTCATGTGGACCTAACCAAACTAAGACTATTACAATAAAACAACAACGAGTTTGAATTTCCCTTCAAATTGAATATATATTTGTTTATGTATAAATGATTTTATATTGAAGTTAACTCTCCCTCTCTCTCTCTCTCACACACACGCACAAAATGAGAGAAAGAAATTCTTCAAGTTAAATTTAGGTTCCGTTTATTTTGACATAAAATATTTTTATCAAAAATATTTTATTCATTTTTCTTTATTTGATTGAACAAAAAGTAAGTACAATATTTTTTTAAAAAAAATATTTTTGCATCATTTTTTCAGAAATAACTTATCTTTAAAATTTTCATAAGCTAATTTTTACAAAATGGACTCTCACTCACTAACTTTTCAATACATTTAGCCTTTTCAAATAAATATCTTAACTCACTAAAAAATCATAAATAACACTTTATTAATTCAAAAAAAAAATTAGATAATAAAATATTTTTATTTTAAGTGTCAACTAAATGTCAAAAACCAAAAATAAAAATATTTTTTTTATAAAATCAATTCAAGAGAAAAATATTTTTTACGTTAAAATAAAGGGAGCCATAATGTCCAAGGTCTAGAAGTGCAAGAGAATTTGAATTAGATACATTTTTCTTGCTTGTGATATAATTGGTTTTACTTTGAGAGTGGATTGATAAAACTCAAGTAAAAATCTACCTTCTAATATGTTATTTATTGACAATTCACTAATCAATAATTAATGATGTCAAACAAATTTTAGAGAGCGAATTTCGGTTACTTTTTAATCCTTTTAATATGTAAATAACACTATTAGTTATGCCTTTGATTGGAGTATCGTTTAGTTTAGTTTACTTCTTTGGTTAGGGTAGATTTGGTTAGATTCAAATTGTTGTCGGTATATCACCTATGTACTGACATACAACTTCAATTTTGTATTTGAATCTTTATTTCTATTTGATTTTTAATTTTGAAAAATAGTTTTTTTGTGTTTTCAATCTGTTTTATTTTGTTTTTAATATCCTAATCATCTTTTAAAACTTTTTGAAAACACTTAAAAAATACAAAATTTGTAAAAATAAAAATAAAAATAAAAATAAACTTTTAAAAATGTATTAAATACAAAAAATTAACACTCCTAAGGCTTCAAGATAGAAAGATTTAAGATTTTTTCTCATCTCTCACTGTATAACAATATGTTAATCCTAACTTAAAATGAAGCTAAAAATTATACCCAATTTATTCTCATGTTCACATTAGAGTTTTTTTATCTATTAATTCATATTTGTACAATAGAAAATTTGATGTGAGTACATTGGAATTACATTTTCATGTACTGAAAAACAACTAACTTGGCACCACCTTAGAACATTTTCAATAAAGAGAAGTATTTAGAGTATTTAAGTCATTTTACCTATTCTCATGGCAGAATATATCAGCAACACGACAACTTTTTTTTTTCCCTCATTTTATCTTGGCTATATTTGGAGTCCTTAAAACTAAGCAAACCAATTTTAAAAATAGAGAGTGAGTCTGTTTAGTATAGTTTATTATAAATTAAAAATACTTTTGTCTCATTTTCCAACCTAGATAATCATTCTTTTTCAAATTATTTAAGTTATATAAGTACAAATTATAATAAATAGTCTGGTGCAAATTTTTTTTAAAAAAATGATAAATAGGTGAGATAAACTAAACCAAACAACTTGATAACAAACAAAATAATCGGATAAAATACAAAATATATCTTTTTATATTCATTGTTAAATAAAATAGTGGGCCTAAGAGATTCAGGCCGGTGATAACGAGACAAGGACGGGAGTCGCAAGTAAAAAACGTCCAAGTCCAAGGCGGCAAAAATGGGAAAATTTTTCAATATTTTTTTAAATATTACGTGTTTGTATTTTTAAATCAATCATTATTTAATATATTTTTTATGTTCTTCAATCACTTAATATAATACCTCACATATCTACGTTTTTCATTAATTATAATATTATAAAATATTATATATCCATATTCTCAACTTACTGAATAATTATCCAACAAAAAATTTGGCCCACCATTAATTTAGCCACTCTCCCCCCCCCCCCCCCCCTCCCTCCAAATAAACAGGCCCCTAAAATAGCTGCCACTACAAATATGTGGGACCCGAATCTAGAAGAAGAACCCCCTCCCTATCACTACATGATAAATGAATTTAATAATTAAAAAAATGTTACAAATTACGAAAAGAAATTTATGAAAATCATTTTGAAATCGTTACTAGTCAACCGGTCGATATATCCTAACCTTTTTGGATCGGTGGATTGGCTAAAATTTCTAAACGATCTTTATAAAAAAAAAAATTTTTTATGATGTGTAATATTTTTTAACAAAAATGACCTATAAAAAGTAGACACATAATATGTGTGAATTGAATCAAATCTTTGAAACATGGATTGTATTAATAAAATTTGTAAAAATATTATTTATTTTTGTGTATTTTATATTTATTTTTATATATTTTACTTTTAATAATGTAAATAATAATTAATTTATTTAAAAATCAATCTCTTCATACTCAAAAATCACCATTCTCGTGTTGACCGAACAGTCAATTTCAACACATGGAGGTTGTTTGGGGTGTCCTAAATAAGCGTACTTTTTATTTTTTTGGACTAAAAAATTGAGGAAGAAAATATAGATATTTGGATTAATTTTTGACTTTTTATAGAAAAATGTGTAATAAAAAATTGTAAAAATTAATTTGTAGGAAAAAATTAATATTGGGAATTGTGCAGCCGGTAATTGTTGAGTTTTGATGAATAATGTTAACTTTTTAACTTTTTAAGTAACTTTTTAACTTTTTAATTTGTTTCATATATGTCAAACTTGGCCTAAATAGTTGTTTTCCTGACAAACACACACGAAGGAAACATCCAAAATGTTTACCTGTACTCCACTTTTCTAGAAGTTGATTATTTTTTATATTTATTCTCCCACTTTTCTTGCCCCCAAACCTAGAAGGAGAACAAGCTCCAATTGATTGCATGAGAAGCATTCCTTTTGAAGAGGAAAATATTTTGCTTTTTTAAGAATTTGTCTAGAGAGAGGACTTGGGTGGGGGCTCCAGATTGTCACATCTCGTGAGAGTTATTTCCATCATTTGAATAATTTATATTATAAGATATATTAAGTAATTGTTTGGAATGTGATATGTAAATATATTTTTTAATTTTTTAATTAAAAAAGTAAAAAAAATATATGTATATTTTGGATAATTTTTTAATTTTGTACGAAAAAATATATAATAAAATATTGTATCAACTATTAAAATTACTCTTTTACCCTTCTTGACACAGCAGGAAGACTGGGTTGCATTTCAATGTTTGGCTTATGGGTTTTCGTGGCTCTCATTGTGCCACGTCATTGCACAATGGGAAATGCAATGTGACACTGACATGTATTGTTTTGTTTTCTTTTTTTTATTTTATTTCTTACCCTGAAGTAAGGGTAAAATTGTCTTTTTACCCTTTGGGTACTCAGACACAGATTTCTTGCCCAAACCCTGAAAAAGTATGAACTTTTTAGATTTTTTGATAACTTTTTGACTTTTTAACTATAATAGATTATAAACCATGTCTAAGTATATTATTTATATAAAAAATAAATTAATCAAACAAGTATAGCCCATTGATCAAGCCGAATAATAACCCTAAAAAATTATTAAAATCATGTTAAATGTTTATTTTTCTAAACATAACAGTGATCATGTTATGGGTTATAAATATCTAATTAATTTGAATTTTTTTATGGATGATTTACTCAATGAAGTCTATACTATGAACAATTCGAATTATTAAAATAAATTCAAGACACATCTTTACAGACTCCCCAACACGGTATTGTTCAGGTTCCTAGAGAGGTAGATGACTTGAAAATGAGATATTTACATGTCATTTACAGATTGTGTAACAACCCCGACCTATGATTAACGCTAATTCATGTTTAAGTATGCCAAATAAGTGGTTAAAAAGGAGTCCTGAGTCAATTACATGTGCATTGCATCATTTTGTGTTTATATCTGTTTGACGTAGAAAGATCTATTCATGTTTTAGTTTTGATTTGCGAATTGAAGGCCTTATCGGCAATCGATTCAGAAATTGACTTGATTTATATGTTAATTAGGAATTATATAATTTTTTGGTGAGTTTAATCAAAATTCGATTTGGAACGATTAAATTAGAATAAATAATGCTACTTAATTTAGCTTAAGTTATTTACATGATTGCCATTGAGTGGGCTTATGCAAGACCACTTCTTCACCTTAATATATGTTTTTGACACTATCAACTTCCATCTTCTCGCACCATACGAGAGAGAGAGAGAGAGAGAGAGAGAGAGGGAAGAAAATTTGGGCTCAAATCAAGGGATTGTTAGGAATTGTTGCCATTTGAAGAAGATTTGAGAATTTTAACTTCATCTCTTGGGAATTCAAGTCTCTAGGTAAGGAATCAAACCCTTAATTGTGTAATTAAGTTAGACTCTACAAGACTTCAACAGAATTAGGTGAATTCATAAGAGAATTGCTTTAGAATATTGGGTCATACCATGCATGCATGTGCATTTCTTCATAAATTGAGCATGATTTCAAAGAATTCTTTCATTCATGTGTTCATCTCACTTATATTTTGGGTATTCATCATGTTTTCTATCAAGTTGCCAAGTTTGATCATGTTTTGAAAAGGTTGAGTTCAAGAGAATTCATGCATGTTGTGTTCTTGAAACATTCATAAAGTTTGTGTTGGAATTTTGCACAATTGGCATACTTTTGGGCCTTGATTTCGTGAAATGATCTTTAAACCATGATGTTTTGTGAGTTTCTAAATGTTTTCCAGAATTTTGGCCTAAGAGGATGAGTTTTGAGGTGTTGAATTCATGTTTTGAAGCTTGGGAGCAAATCTGGAAAACCTAGAATTTTGCTTCCACGCTCGAGCGAAGGATTCTACGCTCGAGCGACCGTCCTTATTTTCATACTTCCACTTGAGCGACAAAAGGCTAGCTCGAGCGTAAATTGCATGCTCTCAAAAATTTGCGTGTTTAGAAGCACGCTCGAGTGACAAGACTTGCGCTCGAGCGAGGAACTGTGTTTCACGCTCGAGCGAGCGTCGAGCGGAGATTTTATGCAACCAGAACTTTTTCACATTTTGCAGACCGCTCGAGCGAAAGAGTCCACGCTCAAGCGACCACTCACATTTGGCATGTCCGCTCGAGCGAAGGAATCCACGCTCGAGCGAGACCTCTATTTTAGCAAAATTTTGGCTAAGTGTTTCAAGCACATTTTTGCATCCTCATTTCATCTTAGGCACTCCTAGGCCATGATTAAGACTCCATGATGAGGATAACGAGGTAAAAAACACACCAAAACAAGCATGGGCTAAGTCATCATTTATGGATGTGTAATTTGGAATACATTCGTTCTGTAACTGTGTAGGTCAAGTGCTACAAGGAAGTTGAATCGTCTAGTTGCGACACCTTTTGTCTGTGAGTAATAACTTAGTAAAGCTATGTTCAAATTTATGTATTTTCTGTATGTGAAATAAGATCTGTTGAAAGAAATGCCATATTTTATACTATGAATGATTGTCCAATATAATAAGCCTTTATGATACTATGCTATGTTTTAAGCATGTTGCTAGTGATATATACCATGATTCAAGTTATGCCATGATTCAAGTATATGCAAGTTCCTAGTACCGGAGGTTCCTTATGGGACTGACAAGCTAGTGATACTCGGCTGGAGGTTCCTAAGTGGAACTGACAAGTTTACAAGTTCCCAGTCTGGCGGTTCCTTTATGGGACTGACAAGTTATTCTTACCCGGCCGGAGGTTCTTATATAGAACTGACAAGCATGATTTAAGACATTATGTGTATGATCTGTCAGCGCTGATGGATGTACTATGTAAGACTAAGCATGAACTCTAAATTCTATATATGCTCAAAATGAGAACATGTATGTGAATTTCAGTTTCAGCCACAGTTATGGGATATCATTCATTTACCCCTTTACTTTGTTATTATTCACTGGGCTTCCGCTCACTAGTTATTTATTATGTATGTAGGTGAGCAAGCTCGTGATCAGGCTTAAGATGATGCCTGGGGTATTTTGTGTTGGTCAGCCACCTTTTGCGCCTCACGAAGAGGTTCCAGATCAAGTCATGTTTTGTGGCTGTGTCAATATGGATGTATAAGACTGTCTCTTTTGTTTTATGAACAAGTGGCCTTTTATATGTACTTGTTAGTGACGTGTAAGTACTGTACCTATGACGTCACTTGTATGTATATAAAGTTTAAGGTTTTCAGTTCTATGTATATCTTCACAGCTCAACAGACTTCGTATGTTTTGTATATTTGCTTCCGCAGCCCCTAACTATATGCTATTATGTCAAGAAGCCTTTGGTAATCCAAGGATTATTGGCCGGTTACGATGCTAAACCTATAGGGATGAGTTTGGGTCGTGACAAATTGGTACAAAAATAAAATTGAACTCCATTAATATATGATGATACTGCTAATCCCTAGGGGTCAGGTTGGGCTGACCCACGCTTCCAACATCGTTCTTTTATCACTAAGCCCACCGGGGGGTACCTGCACAAATGCCTAGTGGGGAATGGGAGTCCTCCAGTGGATCCTCCGACAATCAAGTTAGAAGAGAGAGAGGTTAATGACGACTAGAGAAAGAATAATGATAGGGAACTTAACCTTTTGTGTGTCTTGAAAGCCTCCTTATATCCTTTGTTCATCATTTCCTTATCCACTCCGACCTGTCATGTTGGCTGAAAGTCTATGCTCTAGCTTACCTTGTTCATGGTGAGGCTGCTCGTTCCGACGTGAAAGGGTTATCGCATTTAATGCTGTAGGGGCCTCATTAATGGCTGATGTGTGGTGCAATAACTCGGCAAGATATTTGTCTGTTTATGTAGCTGGTTCTCCTCTTGACAAGTGTTTAGATGCCATTGGTTCTTGGTGCAACGTTGGGTTTCAGTGGTGTTGGGCTTTACTACTTAAATCGTGAATTGGGCTCTAAGTGGTGGGCCAAAAACCTCTATGGGCTCACCGATGTCAATAGTCCCTCACTCCCAAGTGCAGCTTCAGTCCAATGAAGGAATAAGAAGAAAGATGGGGATTGTGTGTAGCCGAGTGAGAGAAGGGCCGAGCCCAAAAAAGGGACCGAGCAGGAAGTGGTGACGGCGCGCGGGGCTCGAGGAGCGTCGGGGCACGTGGTGATGTGAAGTGGGAATAGACAAGGAAGGGGAAAAGGGTAGTGAATCGTGGTTGTACACGTGGCATGATCCAGTGACATGGAGGTGATGCATTAGCAGAAAGCGAAGGGTTATGACTAATATAGGACGTGGAAATGGCGAGGGCGAAAACTTTCGAAATTTTCAAACTGGCAAAATTTAATCTCGATCCTTGGAATATAAGCAAACCATGGGCATTTGGAGTTATTCGTTTTACATAGCTCTTTGCGAAAAACTAACACATCCTAGAGTTGAACTCATTTGTTTCGTCTGACATGCCTCTCCAATACTTTGCGAACTTCTTTGTGCCAGCGTCCGAAGCAATACGTAGAATCGTAAAAGCGATGGCTCAAGATGAAGTACTAGCCATGAGGTTACAGGCACTGGGGGAAGACGATGCAGTGGAGTTGGCGGAGCAGTACAGAGCAGAGAAGCAGGAGGAAAGAGAAGCAGAGAAAGCGGCACAAGTTCGCCCCTCTACGATGATCGTAGC